>MDKI01028395.1:0-25967 GCA_005239505.1 Nicotiana paniculata
ACTATTATGCAGTTATTTTAGAATTGTTCTTAGAAGCTTTATGTTTCTATGCATTTAGAACCTCTGCTCATAATATATGTATTATTAAAGTTTCGTCCCTGTCGTTGAGACTCACTGAGTACAGTGGATGGTATTGACGTTCTCTTTTGGGAACCTACGTTGGTCTGCGGTACAACGTAGGAACCGGTTTTGCAGGCGAACAAGCTACGGGTTAGGACTTCCACCTCTTCCAGTGCTATTGGTGAGCTCCACTTTTGTTCGTGGAGTATTCCTTAAATTCATATTTATCTAGCTATTTCTTTGATTACTTAGAGAACTGGCCAGGAAATCTCATGTCCTGAGCAGTGCGTCAGTTTATCAGTAGAGGCTTCATAGACATAGTCGTGGGGCTAAGATTCAGATATTTTTTATAATAACTTAGTAGTATTTTATTATTTTCTACGAATAAATTTTGGAGTTGGTTTATTTTAGATTTAGATTAATTAAAAGTACTTGATTATAGTATTGCCTTATTGCATTTAAAGTTTGAAGTTATAATAGATTTGATAAGCGCAGATGGTTCGCTCGGTCATGTTTAGTGATCGGGTGCCTGTCCCGACTTGTTCAGAAAATGGGTCGTGACAATCAGATTCTACAATTGCCATGAGATCCTGATTTTCTATCTCACCATCTTCTGATTCTTCATCTAAACTTTCCCCCCAAGAAGCAACCATAGCTTTTGTTGTGTTTGTCTTGGGTTGAACCTGTTCCTTCCTCATGTTCCTTCTCTCATATCTTTCCTTTTTCCACTCTATTTCGCACTAAGGATAGTTTTTAATGAGATGGTCAGTCTTGCCACATGTATAGCTTCCGTCATTAGCTGACCTTTATGGTGCCTTTGCCTTGTTGGAGTTTCCTCCCCTAGAGATGCCCTTCTTCCTCATGAGAAAGTTTCTGAATTCTTTGGTTATCATGGTCATCTCATTCTCCTCCAGATCAGTGATCCCCAGTTCTAGACTTCTCTCCTTCTTTGGGGCATCCATCTTCATGGTTTGCCTTCTGAGTTCATAAGCAGTGAGGTTCCCAATCAGCTCATCCAGTCTAAGGGTTGCCATAATTTTGGATTCCTGGATTGCAGTGATCTTGCTTTCCCAGGAGATAGGCAGAACCCTTGTCAAGATCTTCTCTACCCTGTCTTCTTCAAGTATGATTCTTCCACGAGACTAGAGTTCATTTGTCAAGGTTGTGAACCTTGTGTACATTTCCTGAATTATCTCTCCTTCTTTCATAGTGAAGTATTCATACTACGAGTATAGTAGTGTACCTCTAGACCTCTTCACTTGAGTTGTTCCTTCATGAGCTACTTGTATAGTATCCCAGGTTTCTTTGGCAGTGGTGCAACTTTGGATTCTATTGTACTCATCTGGTCCTAATCCACACAATATCCACTTCTTTGCTTTGGCATTCTTCTCCCATTTCTTTAGATCATCAGCCGTGCAGTCAGCCCTAGTCTTGGGTACATCTTCACCTTCAACAGTTTTCTTCATTATTGCAAGTGGTCCATCAGTGACTATGTCCCAGAGTTCATAGTCCTCTCCAATAAGGTGGTACTTCATTCTATTCTTCCACCAAGAATAGTACTAGCCATTGAAGAATGGTGGTCTTGCAGTTGATTGACCTTCCCAGTTCCCAGGTGGTGCACTCATCTTGATCTTTTCCAAGGTGTTAGCCTTTTCAATGATAACCTGCTCTGATACCAATTGATGTTTTAGACGTCAATACTACACAATATTATAAGTTAATTGTGCAGTACCCAATTTTCGAGTGTTGTCTAATAAGAAGAACCTGGTTCTTCTTGGTGTACTACTTACTACTATTTGCGGAATAATAAAGTAGTAAAGTAAAGACACAGATATTTTTACATGGAAAACACCTGGCTCAAAAGGTGAAAAAAACACGACCTGCTCCTCAGTAGGATTTGCTCAAACACTTCACTAAAAACTCTGAGCCAAACGGACTTACAAAATAAACTCTTTTGTAATCCTAGGACTAACTCTAATCCTCTTTGTATCAACTATCCTCTAGCTAATTTCTACAGACGTCAAGCTAACTCTAACTTGAACAGTGTGTACCTATTGCAATTTGCTTATAAGAAAGCTGAAAAGATACAATGTTAAAATTCCTACTACAACCAACTAGACTCAATAATAAATGAATGGAACTGTTTCTTCTAGTTGAACTGTAGCCTTTGCAAAATACTCCTGCTTGCAAATATCCTAGGAATTTTGCTTGCAGAACTTGATACAATTTAGTCTTTGTGTGTCGTGAATTTCAGCAGTAATACTTTGAGTATTTATAAAGTCACTTGTTGAGTTCTGGTCTGATTCTACCTGGGAGAACAAGTTCTTATCAAACTCAACTTCCTTCCTTCGTTTATGTCCTTGCTGAATTCAACTTCTTTCATCTACATCAGTTTGCAATCTTTTCGTATTAGGAGACATCCTCTTAGTTCGTTGATACTTAGCAATCACTAATATCTCTTGTGCCTGTACGATTCTTGTGCCAACTGATCCGTTCAGGTATGTATGCTTTGATGGACCTGGTTCAACTTGTCAACATTTGTCAATCTACAAAACCCATTCAGTGACATGGGCCAACAGGTTGACTAGGTCAGCACATTTCATTCCAGTGACAGTTACCTATTCTTCAAAGCGGTTAGCTGAGATTTATATCTGTGAGATTTTTTGCCTTCACGGTATGCCAGTGTCTATTATTTCAGATCGAGGTATACAACTCACCTCGTATTTCTGGACGGATGTACAGCGTGAGTTAGGCACACGAGTTGAATTGAGTACAACATTTGATTCACAGACAGACGGACAGCATGAGTGCACTATTCATATATTGGAAGATATGTTTTGTGCTTGTGTTATAGACTTTGGAGGTTCTTGGGATCGGTTCTTACGACATGAGAAGTTTGCCTACAATAACAGCTACCAGTCAAGCGTTCAGATTGCTCCCTATGAGGCATTATATGGTAGACGGTGTAGGTCACCAATTGGGTGGTTTGAGTCGGGGGAGGCTCCGTTATTAGGTACATATTTAGTTCAGGAGGCCTTTTACAAGGTCAAGATTATACAGGATCGACTTCGTACAACTCAGTCCGCGAAAAAAAGTTATGCCGACCGTAGAGTTCATGATGTGGCATTCATGGTCGGGGAGAGGGTATTACTTTGGGTATCACCCAGGAATGGTGTCATGAGATTTGGGAAGATGGGCAAGTTGAGCCCTAGGTATATCGGGCCATTTGAGATCTTCAAGAGAGTTGGGGAGGTAGCCTATAGACTTGTGTTGCCTCTAGGGTTATCCTCAGTTCATCTGGTATTCCATGTTACTATGCTCCAGAAATATCATAGTGACCCGTCCCACGTGTTAGATTTCATCTCTGTCCAGTTGGACAAGGATTTGACTTATGAGCATGAGCCGGTAGCCATTCTAGACCGGCAGGTTCATCAATTGAGGTCAAAGAGTTACCCTTCAATTCGAGTGCATTGGAGAGGACAGCATGTTGAGGCAGCTACTTGGGAGTCTTCGGACATACAGAATAGATATCCACATCTTTTCAACAGCTCATGTACTTTTCTAATTCCGCTCGAGGACAAACGTTTGTTTTAGAGGTGGAGAATAAGATAACCCAAAATGTCATCTTTAAATTTAATAATGATTTATGTGTTCTAAGACCTTGAAAAGCAATATTTTTCATTCCTCGACTTGTGTGCGCAATTAGTATAATTTTTTGGAAAGTTTTTATGTTAAAAATTGGATTAAAATGTGAAATAGAGCTTTCAAACTCATTTGAATTGACTTCAGTCAACATTCTGAGAAAACGGACCAGATCAGTGTTTTGATAGTTAGGTTCGTATCGTTATTTAGGACTTGGGCTTATGCCCGGAATCAAATTTGGACGCCCCTAGCTCAAGTTATAGACATTTAAGGAAAACTAGAAATCTTTAGGCTAAATGTTCCAAAGTTTGACCACCGATTTGACTTTATTGATATCGGACTCGGATTGAGATTCTGAAAACTGTAATAGCTCTGTTATGTCAATTATGACTTGTGTGCCAAATTTGAAGTCATTCCGGATTCATTTGATATGTTTCGGCACAAGTTTTGTAAATTGAAAAGCTTGAAGCTCATAAGTCCGAATCGAGGTGTGAATTGTAGTTTCGACATTGCTTGGAATGATTTGAAACCCCGAGTAATTCCATATGATAATTTAGGACTTGTTGATATATTTGGTTGAGGTCCCGAGGGCCTCGGGTGGAGTACAGATAGTTAACGGAATTTAACTTAGTCAAGAATGTTTCGACGTGGTTTCTTCAAGAATAAGTGGTATCACATTAAGAAAATGAGCTCCATATTCAGTTTTTATAGAAGCATTAGATCTGTATTGAAATTTCTGAGCCATAGCAAAAAGAATCGTCGAATTCGGACATCGTATAAGAGAGTTATGCACATATTCATGAAGGGGGGGAAATTTCCCATCGCCAGCGCCCAGGGTAGCGCGAGGCGCTATTCATGGCGCCGGGATTTGTTTTTCTACTGGAATCAGCACCACCTGTGGCACCTGAGGCGTAAAACTCTATAAAACGGGGGGGTGGCCATTTTTGACAAAAATAGAGTTGGGGGAGCTCGGTTTGGGCGATTTTCAGAGGGGTTTTTACAAATTTGAACGAGGTTAGTGTACTTTATCCTAAATCCTTTATAGGTCATGGGTCCGTACTCATTTATATCATGAATATATGAATTTATTGAAGAAAAATCAGATTTTTATCAAATCTTCCAAAAATAAAATTTAAGATTTGAAAGTCAATCCGATGTCGGAATTCGATAATTTTTGTATGGTTGAACTCGTATCAGAACGGGTGTTCGGATTATGTGAGTTTTGTTGGATTCCGAGACGTGGGCCCTATGGGGCAATTTTTGAGTTAAATATCGGACTTTAATCTGGAAAATTATTAAGTTCATATGGAATTAATTCCTACAAGTTGTATTGAGTATGTTGAATTGTTTGTAACTGGATTTGAAGCCTTCGGACACGAATTCGCGAGGCCAAGGTTTATTGGAATCTTGAATTAGTTGCAAAGTGAGGGTAAGTGTTGTGACTAACCTTAGCTTGAGGGATTAGGTATTGTCGTCTATTTTCTACGTGTTTTGTTGTTGAATACGATGTATAGGTGAGGTGACGAGCACCTATACGTTGTAGTCGAGTCATAGCATGCGAGTGAAATCCCATTCTTGCAATTCTGTAGTCTTAAATCTTGTTTCCCATTCTTATTGTTGCTATTGAAATGTTGGGAGAATTGTATCCGGTTCTACCGAGTTTAATTAAATTGTGAATATCGCAAGGTTGAGATGTTAAATTGTGAAAGTAATCATTGATGAAATAGTGATTCCTTTGTGAAACTTCTCTCTATTCATTGTTATCGATTATGTGAATTAAGGGGAAGAGTGTAAAGCACGAAGGGTGATGTCGTGCATGATTTATTTATATTGTGAGGAAGAATGTAAAGCACGAAGGGTGATGTCGTGCATGATTTATTTATATTGTGAGGAAGAATGTAAAGCACGAAGGGTGATGTCGTGCATTATTTATTTATATTGTGAGGTTGAGTGTAAAAGCATGAAAGGTGATGTCGTGCATTCTTATTTATTATTTGGTGAGGTTGAAAGTAAAAGCACTAAGGGTGATCCCGTGCATGATTTATTTATATTGTGAGGAAGAGTGTAAAGCACGAAGGGTGATGTCGTGCATGATTTATTTATATTGTGAGGTTGAGAGTAAAAGCACAAAGGGTGATGTCTTGCATTCTTTTTTATTATTCTGTGAGGTTGAGAGTAAAAGCACGAAGGGTGATGTCGTGCAGTTTCCTTTCTGATTTAATTCTTAAATTGTTTATTGATCACCATTTATTTCTGTCTTTTCATTATTCTCACCCCTTATATTGAAATCCCCTACTGTATGTCCCCTCCCCATTGTGTTCTGTTTTATTTATGTATTTGTTGTTATTCCCACAAGCATGATTATACTGTTCAGGTTTATGTGGTGTCCTGTCCTAGCCTCGTCACTACTTCACCGAGGTTAGGCTCGACACTTACCAGTACATGGGGTCGGTTGTACTGATACTGCACTCTGCACTTTCTGTGCAGATCCAGGTATAGGCACAAGCTTTCGAGTTGTTGCTGACTTTCGCACGGAGACCCGAGGTAGATCTGCCGACGTCCGCGGATTCCTGGAGTCTCTTCCTTATTATTCATTACTATTTTATTTAGTTCAAAAACAATTAAACATTTTCTTTCAGTCAAATACTTGTAGTACATTCTTAGTAGTCCGTGAGTTGTGACTCCAGACCCTGGGTAGCTAGACACAAAGTTTTCACATGCTCAGTTTTATTATGCAAGTTTCGTTTTGCTTACTTTAATTATTTTGTGTGGAGTTGTAGTAGTTCTTAGTATTGTGTAAGATTATTATGTCGCAAATTTCTAATGTTGGCTTGCCTAGAAAGTGCAGCATTAGGCGCCACCACGGTCCCGACGGTGGAAATTCGGGTCGTGGCATACATATAGTCTTTTATTATCACCATGTCAGAAGCATACTAAAGTACAAATTTCATCCTCTGATAAGTGTCGAACCAATGGTTGTAACAATTAGAGTAGAGGGAACTCTAAATTTGAGATGACCCCATAATGAGAGATTGTAGCCAAAGGGTTGAGCGCGACAAGCTTGTTCACATACTATCAAGTTTGCTGCGGAGCCTAAAAGTGAATGATTCTGTCATGGCCCAATTTATCCCTCCGAAGGTGGCGTGACAACACCTAGTCTCTATGACTAGGTAAGCCTAATATTACGAAAAATTTAAAGAAGACACAAAAATAAGAGGTAAAAATAGCATATTCTAAATAACCAAAAATAGTGTCTCTCAGCATATAAAAATAATCTCCCAAGACCCGGAATGTCGCTAAATCACAAGCTTCTATAATCTATTTAGCTCTATACAAAAGACTGAAGATAAATAAAGTCTCTAGGCGAGGGAGTAGAAGGGGACTCCGAGGATCTGCGAACGCAAGCAGAAGTACCTTGAAGTCTCCTGGAATCAGCAACACGCACTAACCACGAGGCTGATAGCTCGTGCCTAGATCTGCACACGAAAACATGTGCAGGAAAGGGCATGAGTACACCATAATGGTACCCAGTAAGTGCCAAGCCTAACCTCGGTCGAGTAGTGACGAGGTCAGGTTAAGGCCCTACCGGAACACAATATAATAAATTAAGCAGTAGGAGATATATAGGTAAATTTGCGGTAAAACAATTAAAGGAATTCACAAAAAAAAATTACAGTGATGGGAGCCTTCTGCTCAGAAGAAGATAAACACAACAGAGGAATCTCCTGGGATACTGTCCCGTAGTTCCGAAATGATTATGCAGTATAGAGGGATCTCCCGAAATACGTTTGTAGTCCCAAAATAAATATGCAGTACAGGAGGATCTCCCGGAACATATCTGTAGTCCCAAAATAAATATGCAATACAGGGGGATCTCCCGGAATACGTCCGTAGTCCCAAAGTTAATATGCAGTATAGGGGGATCTTCCGGAATACTTCTATAGTCCCAAAATAAATATGCAATACAGGGGGATCTCCCGGAATACGTCCGTAGTCCCAAAGTTAATATGCAGTATAGGGGGATCTTCCGGAATACTTCTATAGTCCCAAAATAAATATGCAGTACAGGGAAATCTCCCGAAATACGTCCGCAGTCCCAAAATAAATGTGCAGTACAGGGTGATCTCCTGGAATACGTCCATAGTCCCGAAATAAATATGCAACCCAAGATGACATGACAGCTACGGCATCGATTATACAGTTTAGGCTAAACACAATCAAAAAAAATATGGATCTACCTAAGCATGTCGCATAGAATCAAATAAGCAGTTAAACACGTAGGCATCCTTTCCTAATCTAAACTAAGCAATTAAACATAGTAGAGTTGTTTAACAAGGAAAATAGTTTATGATTTACAAGGAAAATGGGATTTTACAATAATAGCCCGTGTACGTACTCGTCACCTCACGTACACGGCGCTCACAGATCAAACAATAACAAACATCCTAAGGGGAAGTTCCCCAACACAAGGTTAGGCAAGCCACATACCTTAAACCGCTAAAATCAACTCGATGTCATGTTCGTGCCACGAGTATTCGACTCCGAATGGCCCAAATCTAATCAAACCAATTGCATAATGTAAATATAACTACAAGTAACTAATTTAGCTAATTAATTCGAAAAAGTATTAAATTAGGAAAAATGCCCAAAATGTCTCCCCGGACCACGACTCGGAATCAGGTAAAAGTTACCAATTTATATCACATGTTCACTCACGAGACCACTCGTCCAAAAATTATCTAAATCTAACGCCTAAAACTTTATCAAACCTCAGAATTTTGATTGGGGAACATTTCCCCCTAATTCCCACTTTTCAACTCAAATTCCTTGATTATATGAGGAAAATTACTATAGATTAATGATATATACACAAATTAGAGTTAGGAATTGTTACCCACTCATTTCCTCTTGAAAAACCTTGCAAAATCGCCTTCTTACGAGCTCAAAATAAATAATGGAGTGAAAATGAACAAACCCTCGATTTCCACCCCTTTTTCAGCCTAGCTAGCATCGCACCTGCTTCCATTGGTTGCACCTACGGGTACCGCACCTGCGGTTCAAACGCCACACATGCGCGTTTCAATTAAGCAGCCTGGTCCCGCACTTGCGCCCAACTTTCGCACATGCGGGCTCGTAGGTGCGGCCACACTTGTGCACCTGTGCTCCATCACCAGCTCCACCATTATGCATTTGTGCTCCCCTTCCGCACCAACGACTCTCTCACCTACGTCCTCCCTTCCACAGGTGCGAAACACCTGAACCAGCAAAGACACCATATTTTTCCTTAGTTTAATTTCATTTCGTCAAGCATCCGAAACATACCTGAGGCCCCCGGGACCTTAACCAAATCTACCAACCAATCCTATAACACCATACGAACTTAGTCGAGCCTTCAAACCACATCTAACAACATCACAAACATAAATTAAGCATGGATTCAATCCTAAAAACTTAGAATTTTCCAAATTCTACAAACGACGCCGAAACACATCCAACCTAGTCTGAATGACCTCGAATTTCACACACAGGTCACAAATGACATTACGAACCTACAGTCACTTCCGGAATTCCATTCTGGGCTTGATATCAAAATTTCCACTACCAGCTGAATCCCTGAAAACCTAACTTTCGCCAATTCAAGCCTAAACGTACTGCAGACCTCCAAAACACATTCCGGATGCGCTCCTAAGCTCGTCAACAGAGCTAACAGATTTGATGGAACTCCATTGTGGAACCGTCTTCACACATTTTCAATGATTGTCCAAACTCTAAGACTTAAAATCACATCTAGGGACTAAGTGTCCCAAAACTCTCTGAATTCCACAACCAATTACTCCGGCAAATCCCAAAAGCAGAAACAAATGCGGGGAAATGAGTTATTAAGGGATCTGAGCTCCAACTCTCAAAACAACCAGCTGGGTCGTTACAGGTTCCCCACCACAGTGCTGACCCAGACTAAGATGAGCCATGCTTTCTTCTCACTAGCTGGAGATATTGTTGTTGCTGATGTTACTACTCGCCCTCCAAGAAATATAACTATAAGAATAAATTATTTAAATTATATCAATCATGTATTTATTGCATAACATATGGAACTAACTAGTGGTGGAAAATTCAACCCAAAATCGTTTGACCAGCTCAACTCGCCTGTGATTAATTTAATACAAGAGCTAATATGGGTCAATACTTGCAATAAAATGGTTTGAAAGTGGGTCAAAACTATTCAAGAAACTTATGAACTTCCTAATTAGATGAAAAGCTTATTAAGAATTTAAGAGGCCACTAAGCTTGTTGATAAGAACTGAGAAATTCTAAGTCAAGCCCGTTTTTTCTAGAATGTACACCTACATATATGGTTCAACTCATTTTAACCTACACAGTAGTCACCCAACCCGTTTTTTATCAGTGTGAAATATGGGGATTCAGTGATGAAACTTCAGAGCGAGATAAGTCTCCTTTCTAACCTTGTAAGAGGAAGTTAATCTCATAGGTGAATTGATTTTATGTGTACTCTTACTTACGGGGGGCTACGTATGCACGAAGTGATGAGATTTCGTATGTAGCTACTAATTATGACTAAGTCCGAGCAATTCTAGGTTTTCAACATGCTTGTTGATACCGTTATTTGATTTTGTTTATTATTTTCCTTGAAGGAAATTCAGATCGAATATTCTTATTAAATACCTCTAAAAGAGTTGAAATTTTGGATTTTAGGACTCGAAAGTTTTCATTTGAACTCTATATTTTTGAAAAGAATTGAAGAATATTAAAATAATATTAATAATATTATAAATCTATGGGTAACCGCTTCACAAATATATTCTGCGCGCGGGGTAAATTTCCACTACTCTCATGGAAGTGGGATGTTCGCCTCAGATACATCAATTGTTCGTAGTGCTCGAACCTCGGTAGTGCACAATTTACATTTATTTGTTAGATCGGGTCGTATGTTATCGGCATGACTTGACCATGATAGATCTTTAGAACTAATAATAATTGGTGTTGCTTCATTGACTTGAGATATAAATTGTTAAATGATGAAATCAGAAATGGAGATTTCCTAAATTATAAAGGATATGCTTATTTACTGATTGATTTTTTAGCCTTCAACTGTTTCATATAATTCTTGTTTAATAATATTGGTATTTTAATGATAGCCTATTGTGAGTGTCGGGGCTAATCCCTCGTCACTACTTCTTCGAGGTTAGACTAGATACTAACTGGGTACGCGTTGATTTACGTACTCATACTACACTTGATGCACATTTTGTGTAGGTTCATATGTGTCTAGTGGCCCTATGAGAGCAGAGGCATGGTTATTGTCGGGCCTAAGGTGAGCGGCACTTCCATCTTGTGATCCACAGGCAGCAGAGTCTCCTTCAGAGTATTTATATTTTTCCTATCCAAATTTGTATTCCGGAAAGATGTTGTATTTTATTTTATATTCCTAGTTAATGATCATGCACTTGTGAAACCGGGTTTTGTGATAAATTATGGGTTGTTCAGTATTGAAATTTTATAAAATATCATTATTATTTAGTGTACTCTATCTTTTTCTATTAAATTGAAGTAAAATATGATTTCTAAAATATTAAAATCAGAACCAAATTAAGTATTTATTGTTGGGTTGTCTGTCAGTGGTGTCCAGTTCCATCACGACCTTTAATGGATTTTGGGTTGTAACAACATGGTATTAGAGAACTAGGTTCACTTAGGTCTCACGAGTCATGAGTGAGTCTAATAGAGTTTTGCGGGTCAGTACGGAGACGTCTGTACTTATCTTCGAGAGGCTACAAGGTTGTTAGGAGCACTTCCCTTCTTGATTCCTCATCGTGCGACTTGATTCTTTTGAGGCTTATGCCTTTGTCTCTTTCCTATTCAATCTTATGTGACATAAAGCGCTTGTTATAAATCGGGAATTTAGGAATTATAATGATACTGCAGAGGTGGTGCAGGATGTTTCTACCTGCGTATTTTTTTGGGCTATTACCATTGCCTTGCAGAAGGCCGAGCAGTCATTTCAGCTCAACATCAATGTTACCTGAGGTTTTCATATTTGGCCTTGGTTGTTATGACGGTTCATGCGATGCTATCCCATAATGGTTATAGAATGGTAGGATGTTTGTCCAGGTGTCGCGGTAGTGAATGAACTGAAGGGAGGTGTTGCTTAATGTATGATTCAGAGATTAAGTATTGTATTCCTGACAGGGGAAAAACAATCGGACTAGGAATGTTCAGGTTTTGGTTGATGGGGTAACGAGGCTTGGTATTTTCAAGCGTGGTAGAGTTCTCAATTATGATGAGGTGTCATCATCCTTGTTAAACGCGTTAGGGTTCACCGATGTTATGGCCTTCTTCAATTTGCCTTGGGGGTAGGGTATTGGGAAATGGTGTCTGAGATGAGGTTGTCAGAGATATCGGTGTTTAGAGGTTTTGGGATAAAATCGGTGTTTCTAATGATGACGGCTCGAGAAAAATGATCTCCGGGGAGGCTTAGATTTGGTAGCAA
Organism: Nicotiana paniculata; assembly: GCA_005239505.1. Classification (NCBI taxonomy): domain Eukaryota; kingdom Viridiplantae; phylum Streptophyta; class Magnoliopsida; order Solanales; family Solanaceae; genus Nicotiana; species Nicotiana paniculata. The sequence continues at coordinate 12,212 of MDKI01028395.1, forward strand.
TTAGTCAGATCAAGTGTCGTAGAGATGGATTTTGCTTTGAGGGGTATTTGGGCAGGGAAGGATGAGGAAGAACATGTGGGAGGAGTCTTGCGGTGGTTAAATTTCTATAAGACTAGGGCTAAGAAATAGGAGTTGGGTAGTTGCTTAAAGGAGAGGGTTTGACAAAAGTGGTAGAGTGGCAGAGTAGCATATGGGTTCTGTGGTAGGATAGTTGCATGTCTTGACCATAGTTTAGAGTGATTTGGAATTCATGGTGGACAGTGATTCGGTCAACGGGCTTAATTTAGAATATTGGCTGCTATACAGAGGAAGGTTGGAAACAACATAAATGAGTTTCTTTATATGAAGAAGGGTACAACGAGACTTTGGATTGGAATGTATTGTTGCACCTTTAGTTGATGCCCATGAGGAGTGAACGGACTTGTACAACTGGTGAATGAGCACAGCCTCAGTATGGGTTACTAATTTCATAGTAATTGCACCCAGTGCAGCATCATGGGATGATGTCACCATGGAGTTTCCACGGGTGGGTTATCTCCCGTGATCAGGTTAGCAGTTGTGTGGTGTTGACGAAGCTGCTACAGAGGATTTATACTGACTACCCGGAAAGAGGTCGAATGTGTGCAGGTGGCTAGTGATTCAAAGTGTTCATGAAGTATTTAACAAAGAGGTTTCGAGAATTTGACAGGTTGATTGTGCAAGATCATGTCAATGGGGGATAAGGAATCTTGTTGGGTTCCAGATTTATGCAATGGTAGCTTCAAGCTAAGTGGGAGAAACCCCACCGCCTTCGATTGGATTGTGTGGTTATCTACTTGTGAGTTGGTGAGTTGTTGCGACTAAGGAAAGAAGACACTAGTGGTAATTGGATCAAAGTATTTGAGGAATGTGCGCTATAATTGGCCTTATCGGTTCATGTTCAGGATTTGGGAAGACTCAGGATTTATACTTCTTGTCGAGGTAAGGTACAAGGAATTCAGCCGGGTGCTTCTTTGAGAGGGTGCTCATGTGCTAGAAGGGCCTTGGAGTTTGATTATATTCGGGACCAAGTCAGAGTGGGTGACTCTCATCAAGGGTCCTAGCGGATTCAAAAGTTAAAGTGTGATGCCAAAGGATTTCGAGTCCATAGTGTGGTTAAATATCGAGCTTCTACAGTGGGTTATGAAAGGGGCTTGGAATGTTCCATGTTATGCTCGATTTGCGGTGTAGAATTCGAGGAATGAGGGAAGGTAACTTCAGATTTGTAGAGGAATTGTTAGAATGGGTGTACCAATTAAAGACGTGAATATGCGCACAAGGAGGGTATGAGATGGTTCATGGGTTTTGGGACAACGTGGTCTCGTGAAATAAGGTCACTCAGGATGAGCGCAAATTTGGATTCGTTATGTTTTGAATGGAGCTACTATTATTCCTAAGGCAAGTCTAGAGTAAATTAGAAGAAGTCGGATCGGTTATCAATGGTTAAATTGGCATGATGGTGGCAATGATCAGTCTCTTCAGCGTGTTAAGTTATGCATGTGATTTGTGGTGGTACGTGCGAGGCTTGACAACCGTCGTAATTGATTTTATTTGGAGGCATTTGAGTATTATGTCCTGGTATATGTAGATGGATCCCGAAAGGGTTGTGGTGGTTTAGACCACTACTCGAGTTTTGTATTTTCTGCGTTATGGGAATTCAATCACATGTTGCAATCCTTTTCCTGGAACAAGTAAAATGAAAGGTTTCTATATGATGGAGTGTATATCTTATTAGTGGTTTAGGAGTTATGATGAAATTATTTTACTCTTATGTATTGGTATGTTAGGTGCAGTGAGCGGCATGGTAATTGGAAGTTGAGGATCAAGGTTGCAGTTGATATCGACAAAAAACTGTCAAGGGCTCGGATGAGCAAGGACTAATTCGGAGGTTTAGAGTGCTCTGGTATTGTCTTTAGCGTCACCTGAGATCAGTGTCATGTGTAAGAGGCTTGGTGTACTGAATTGCGGATTCCCAATTTGCTTTACAACATTAGTCTGACCGGTGGTATGGATGTGCAGACTTGTTACTTGGTGCGGAGGGTCGTGGGAGCGTATCCCACAAGAAGATGGTATAAGTGTGACATATAGTCACTTGATTGGTTGAAAATTGAAACCAATTATGGAGATTATGGTACTATCGTTAATGTGAGGGTTTAGGCCTGAAAGGCGCTCTGTTCATTTAGTTGTGAACTGTGGATGTTTGTTTCGGATTGGACAGTTGTTCTCATATGTCATGAATAAGGTTATTGTGGATCCTTGGAAGGTTATTAGCCCAGTGTGGTATGATCAGAATTTGCTTGAGGTCCGTGGATGGATGTAGACGTGAATTTGTGCTCTATATCAGTATGGATGTATTTATTTCGGCATATCGTTGCTTTCGGGGTCTTCGGGCCTTGGGTGTTATTTCTGTCGTCAGCCATTCCCAACTAATCTTTATTGTGCCATGTGGGTTGTGAGGCGGTTTGATTATTCGCACTCACATTGAGATCCCGTGTAAATGGTGCTGTTGTGAGAGAAGGATGGCTCTCAATATATAGGTCATGTATTGCACCGTAGTTGTACTTGAGTTTCGTAGCATATGGCGCTATCTGTCTCCCATGATTTGTATTATGCACTTCGCGTGCTTGTGGTCGATATTCGGGTATTTCGCACTTATGAGCATTGTAGCTTGCTAAGTATCTTCTTATAGATTATTATGTGTGGATCGAGTGGCACACCGCCAAGCACTACAAGAAATATGATTTTTTTTGACGACTTTTTGCGGCGACACATATAACTGTCACAAAAAGTATGATTTTGTGGCGACATCAAAAGGTCGCCACAAAAGTGATATTTTTAGCGGTGACTCTTGCCGTCGCTACATAAAAGGGCACATATAGTGGCAACTATGTGAAGGTCGCTACAAAATGTACTAGATTCTTACAATAAAATATGGCTGAAAGTGTTGCGGCGACCTTAAAAAAGTCGCTGCTAAAGACTTTGTTGTGGCGACATTGTCGCTCCTAAAGTGGAGTTTTTGTGGCACCTTATGTGTCGTTGCTAATTATTTTATTTTGATATTGATTATTATTTTTATTTATATATAAATTTTACTATTAGTTGAAATAAGTTCATGTATTTTTTGTCCCTTAATATTGCTAAATAAGTACTTAAAATAATTTTATATATCTATACACTTTTAAATATAAATATCCATATATTAAAATTTTTAATAATAGTAGAGTTATTTAACTAAGTACTTGAAATAATTTCATATATTGTATAACAGTTAGTTCACCAAAAAGTCATTTTTAGTTCCAATTTAGATAATACAAAAAAGAGAAAAGCAAAGGAAATCAAAACATAAAAAATCCCGTAAATGGTTCCCCCTTCCAGTTAAAGACCCAAAATTTCCTGTCAAACTCCCAGTTCCCTCTGGCCCTTCATATTTCGTCTTTATCTAAAAGGAGTTTAGGGTTTCCTCTTCTAACTCACATTGTTTATCATCAGAGACACAATTTCCTCTCGGCCAAGAAGAAAACCCATCTCATTTATGAAAAGAGGAGGAGATTTAAAGGAGGTAGCAGAGGTCTATATCCCAGAAGTTGAAGTTTGAGTAACATTAAGGTACAATCATTTTTTTTGTGTTGGTTTGATTCAGTTTCCTTTTGGGTCAATTTGACTTTTCTCTTGCACATCACTATTAAGGAAAAACTCACATTTCCCGTCAATTCCAATTTCTGTGCTACTGAAGCAACAAAATAAACAAATTCCGACAATTTCAGTTCTTGCTGACTTTTTATTTCTAGGGTTTCGTTGATTCGCGCAGATATTGTTGCATCGAGGTTAGCTGAAGTCACTCCTTTCTAAATTAGGGTTTCGTTATTACACTGTTTCTGCATTTTGTCAAACATTTTGGCTCTCTAAACAACTATCGCTTTGTTGCCCTTGAAGTTTTTGGCTCTGTTCATTTCTGCTTATAGAACAGGTGGCCGGCCGCGACCAGTGCCACTTTTCTTCTATTTGAGAAAATTTCCTTTTCTGAGGTTAAGTCAAAACTGGTCCTTGTTCTCATGGTTATCATTTATGTTCTGCTTTTAATAATGAATTTTATTTAGCCACTGAATTGTGTATGTATTGTTACTACAGTAATTAGTTGTTTCCTTACATTTTTATTTCTATCAATTCTTTGTTCTGCTTTTCTATTGTTTATTTCAATTCTTGGTTTTGCTTCTCTTTCCGCTCTCGTTGTGCACATGCTTGTGTTTTTCTTTTTGACCTTGTATCTTTTTTCTTGGTATTTGGTTCTTTGATTGGTTTTGGGAGGAAGAAAGAGTAGAAGCAATATGAAAAATTGAAGTACTCCGTTCTGTTTTCCTCTTTGAATAGAATGTAATCTATATGCGTAAGAGGAAAACATGACATAATGCAGAACATTATATATATCCTTAATATTAATGTGGCGAGACAAAAAATGCAGAACATATTGTATACATTTAGCTGTACAATTCAAAATTGAAGAAGATTGTAGCTGTAATGGCAGCAATTACCAGGCTAGAGAATGCACCACTCATTTCAGGATCCTCGAGATACCTTCATGCGACACTTTCCATACACGTGTGCAAGACTCCAATTATTTTTCGATAATCATTTGTTTACATCTATGAAAGGATCTCATGCTACTGTCTGTGTGGCATGTTGATTTTCTTGCTTATCTATCAAAAGAACATTGTCCTATATGACATGCAATAAACTTATCTGATTGGTTTAGCTTTTCTTTTAGTCCAATCCTTTGAGTTGTTCATCTTGGTGTACTTTTGATTTTATAAAGGAGTAAAAATTATTAGTTCGAGCTAGAGGATTGTCTCCACCCTGTTGTCTTTCCTTTTACCGTTCTAAGCGGCTGTGTGGCTCTAGTACCTACTCAATGTTGAAGTGTTTCATATATCAATATGTATTTCACTTGCACTTTTCTGGTTAGTAATATGGTTTCGATTTTTGATTGCCACTCCTTTATAGAAATCACCGGGTATTTCATCACTTTTGATACGGATATCCTGTTCACATTATGTGCTTTCTTTAGAAGCTCATTTTTCCCCCTCTTCTTAGGAACCTTAATAGAATAAATGTGAACCAACTTCGTGCTTGAATTTCTATGGTATCAGTAAACTGGGTTGGATGACGCTTCTTCGTTGTAAATATTGGTTTGGCTCCTTGTATTTTAAGGCTGTTAAATATTCATACTTTTCAATGTACGAATCATATGTAAGTTTTCCTTTCAGCCAGGACTTCTTTCAGTCAATGTATCAGATTCCATCTGATCTTGTTGAAGGATATGTGTGATTCTTCTTCTTTAGGTGGGATGCTTCCATATGCCAGCTTCAATGCCACGTCACAAATTAAAACAATTTGGTTGTTTGGTGCTGCCTCTCCTTTTTAACATTGAAGCACATATCTCATAATTGATAACATCAAGAGTGTTGGCACTTATCTTATGCCATTACACAAGACATGCTTTTCCCATGATCGAAGAGTTGTTTCTTAAAAGGTAAAGTGCGATCATGAATCAAGTAATGTTACAGCTTTTGCCTCTTTGCATTTGTCATACAGTTGGGCTATTAGAGTTCTTTCCATGATCATCTTAGCTTCCATCTCTAGCAGCTTCCGTATATCAGGATACGCGCACCTTTTGATTCTCTGTGGTTAAATTAAGTTTCTTAGAAGACTAAAATGATACAATGAAGCCATAGGCATATGGGTAAGAAGTGACTTAAGACACTTGTAAGTTGCCCGAATTAAATTTGTCGTTGTTAAACCTTTTACTACCTGAGGATCTTCTTGTTTAGAAACCAATTAGAAATGAGCAATTGTATCACTTGATCAAAACTGCTAATCGCAGGAACATTATAGATCACATAATGCTGTTTATAGAGTCACAGTTGTAGGCCTGATAAGTCGTACCAGAGGAATTACACTGCATCTATTGACTGGTTATGTGATGTGTATGCCAAGTTTCTTCTTTCACTTATCACTTCATCTTCCAGATTGTTGGCCATGCATTTTCCCTTCCAAAGCTTCTGACTTTGTGTGATCAGTGAGACACCAAAGAATTGCAGAGCTAATGATCGTTTTTAGTAAGAAGACCACTTAGTGATACTTACACTTTTCAACTAGGCTTAGTCACGACTCACGACTCCTTGGTAGCTCATTTATGTTAGTCAATTTTTAACACTTGTTTCTGAAAATGAACAAAGAATCTGCACACTTCACTTTGTAGTTCACCATCTAGTAGTTGCACTTTAAAATTAGTAAATTGTAGTTGGAAGAGCACCTTTTATGAGAAACAGAGAGAGAACATAGTGAAAAGTAGGACAATCTGAAAATATGAAACATGACTCATGTTCTCTATCAACTCAGGAATTATTTCAAATCTTAATGTTTTCAAACTACACTTCCATTAATGTGCACTATGATATGGTATTTAGGAAATTTGTTCTTTTACAGAGAATACCATTAGTAAATAATCAGTAGAGAAAGTTTTAATTCCTTATAATTTTCCATCTGTTGTTAATATGTGTTGATTTGTTTTAATATTTAGCACTTGCACATGAAAGAAAATAATTTTAGTCATCATTATTGTCGTAATATTTAAAAAAACATTGGCATGACTACATCATTTCATTTCATGGTATCTATATTTCTAACAAATCACCCTGAATTTCTTTTGTAGGTAGTAACCAGTATGCTGAAGATAATAATGTGCCTTACTATGAAACTGTACAAAAGGAGCCTCACTTGGTGGGCAGCCAATGTTATCCTCTTATGAAAGTTTGTTGTTGCATTCTAAGGTCATATTCTTCAAAAGGAAATGAAACTAGCCAAGGAAGAGCTCGAAGACATCTGAATTGTGTTGCTTTTTTTTTTTTTTTGGCATTTCATATGTATAGAATTCCTATTTATTATGAATTTTTACAATGTTCCTTGATCATTCTGTTTGATAGAAGTTTTAATGGCGTCTTTTCAATATTAATGAATTTCTCTAATAAATTTATGTAATATTAGTTAAAAATATTGCTGCAGCTTAATAATTTTTAAGTAGAATCAGTTGGAAAAATAAGCTATAGGGACAACTTTTGTCACTAAAATTTAGTATATGTGGCGACCAATATTGCTCCTAAACAAAATCTTATTGTGGCGATCTGAACAACCACTAATGGTATGATCCCTTTTGTGGCAAGTACTGTCGCTGCTAAAAGTCCATCATCAGAGGCGACCTACCCCTAAACCTACTTTGTAGTTGAATGTTTTCTTTACTTGTTGTGGCGAGTTACATCGCCACAAATTTTGTGGCGATATCCAAGAATCGTCACAAGTAACATTCGGTAACGGTGTTACTTGGAGCGACCAGAATGTCGCTACTAAATGATTTTAGTGGCGACGAAAACTCGAATTCTTGTAATGAAGGGTATCATGGTTGGATTGGGTTGCACGCCGCAATGGTATCTGTGACGACCCAAAGGGTCATCACTTATAATATTATCCATCCCGTATTTCCGAGGTCCTGAAAACCTCATTTGTAATTGCATCGATTTGTGTGCACAGTTCGGTCGCGTAACCGGACAGCTTAAATATGAAATTCTGTGAAAAATGCTAAGATTTGATATTAAAATGAATAAATTTAACTAAAGTCAACATTTTGGGTAAACAGACCCGGACCCGTGATTTGACGGTCACGGAGGATCCGTAGGAAAATATAGGACGTATGCCCGGAATCGAATTCCGAGGTCCCAAGTCCGAGAAATGAATTTTTGAGTAAAATTGTTTTTTGAAAATATTTAAGGAAAATTGAAAATGAAATCTGATTAGAAAGTAATGGTATCGGGCCCGTATTTTGGTTCCGGCGCCCGGTGCAGGTCTTATATATGTTTTAAGCACTTTCTGTAAAGTTTGGTTGAAATCTGATTTCGTTTGTCGTGTTTCGGGCTTAAAAATGAAAAAAAAATGATGCGTTAGGAAAGTTGACAGATTTCATGGATATTGAGGTTTGATTCTATGTGTGTGATGTTGTCTTGGCTATTTGATCGCACGGGTAAGTTCGTGGGATGTGGTGTGAGTATCTATATATTGGTGTCTAACATGACTGTGAGGCCTTATATTGTGAATATTCTGATTTTCTGGTAATTCCCATGCTTAATTGATGATTTCTATATGTTGTGAAGAATATGTGAAGGGAATTGTATTCTTTAAACATCTTTGGAGCATTGGCTCAACCTGTGATGTGAATTATGAAGATATATGAGATAACTACATCCTTTGGAGCATTGGCTCAAACTGTAACATGAATGGTGAAGAATTATGAGATATTACGTCTTTGGAGCATTGGCTCAGTTTGTGAAATGAATAATGAAGAAATATGAGATATTACAGTCTTTGGAGCGTTGGCTCAAGTGATAGAATAAATCATGGAAATGAAAGTGAAAGAAAGAGAAAGAGTTATTGAAATATACCCTTGCCGGGATTTAAGTGTTTAATTGTTTGATATGGTCTCCCTTGCCGGGATTTAATTGTTTGATATTGTCTCCCTTGCCGGGATTTCTAATTCTATTCTGTTTACTCCCTTGCCCGTTGTTTGTGATTGTTGTTTGGGTGAGGAAGAGTGTTAAAGCACGAAGGGTGATGTCGTGCACTTGTTTTGGTGAGTATGAGAGTAAAGCACGAAGGGTGATGCCGTGCACTTGTCTTGGTGAGAATGAGAGTAAAGCACGAAGGGTGATGCCGTGCATTGTTTGATATTGTCTCCCTTGCTAGAATGTTGATATTTCTGTTATTGTTCCTTTGCCGGGATTTCTATATCTGTTCTGTTTACTCCCTTGCCCCTGTTTGTGATTGCTGTTTGGATGGGGAAGAGTGTTAAAGCACGAAGGGTGATGCCGTGCATTGTTTGACATTGTGAGGAAAGAGTGTAAATCACGAAGGGTGATGCCGTGTTGTACGATGTACCATTCCGTACCGATATACATTGATTACATTATACATTGCATAGTGAGGAAGAGAGTAAAAGCAAGAAGGGTGATGTCGTACCATGATTTACATTGATTATATTATATATTACATAGTGAGGAAGAGAGTAAAAGCACGAAGGGTGATGTCGTGCCATGATTTACATTGATTATATTATACATTACATAGTGAGGAAGAGAGTAAAAGCACGAAGGGTGATGTCGTGCCATGATTTACATTGATTATATTATACATTACATAGTGAGGAAGAGAGTAAAAGCACGAAGGGTGATGCCGTGCCATGATTTACATGATTATACTATACATTGCATAGTGAGGACGAGAGTAAAAGCTCGAAGGGTGATGCCGTGCAAGTTTGTGATTTCTTGTCCTTATTGATATGCTGGCTTGTTGTTCCTTCCTTATTAAGATTTCTTATATGAAATTGTCATCTCCCCACAACATGTTCCCCTTCCTTTGTTAATTGTTTTCTCCCTATATTTCCTATTTGTTGTATATATGTATATATATTTATTTGAACTGCACAGGTTTATTTGGTAGTCTGGTTCTAGCCTCGTCACTACTTCGCCGAGGTTAGGCCAGGCACTTACTCAGTACATGGGGCCGGTTGTACTGATGCTACACCTGCACTTATTTTATGTTGTGCAGATTACGCAGCCGGACCCGGAGGACATCATTAGTGGGAGTGTCTTCCGGTTTACCACAGAGGCTTCAAGGTATACCCGCTGGCGTTCGTGGGCCTTGGCGTCTCTTCTATCCCCTTGTCTTCGATTCTGTCTTGTTTTTCCTTTAGTTTTGAAGGCAGACATATATTTCCTTTCAGACTTGTATTTAGCACTCTTAGAAAGTTCGTGAGTTTGTGACTCCAGGTTTTGGGAAATTTTGCGTCGTTATATTGTGATTGTATTTACTTAGCTTAAACTGTATTTATTCCGCTGATTAAATTTTGAAGTATTTTAGCTGATTCTGAAAAGTTGAGATTCTCATGTTAGTCTAGCTATATACGTTGGCTTGTCTAGCGGGTTCAACGTTAGACGCCATCACGACCCGATGGTGGGATTTCGGGGTGTGACAAGTTGGTATCAGAGCACTAGGTTACTTAGGTCTCATAACTCACGGATAACTTGGTAGAGTCTGAGGGATCGGTACGGAGACGTCTGTGCTTATCCCTCAGTAAAGTTAGGATGACTCCATATTTCTTTTCTTCTCGGTCATGCGCTTTGATTCCGGGTACTGATTGAGTTTCTATTCTATTCTCTCGCAGATGGCGAGGACGCGTGCTTCCCTTGGTTCCGCCCAACAGCCTGACACTCCTGCTACAGCTCCTACTCAGGGTCGAGGTCGAGGACGAGGCCGTGCTAGAGGCCGAGGCCGGGCTCAGCCTAGAGCAGCAGCCCCAGTAGAGGACCCTCAGGTCGAGTCTGACGAGGAGGTCCCAGTTCTGGTAGTCCCAGTTGGACCAGCTCAGGTCCCAGGGGGGTTCATAGCTACCCTAGTGTTTTAGGACGCCCTTGTCCGTCTAGTCGGACTCATGGAGAGTGTAGCACAGGCGGGTCTTCTTCCTACAGCACCAGCCGTCTCTCAGGCTGGGGGAGGTTCCCAGACTCCTGCCGCTCGCGTGCCAGAGCAGCTAGCTCCACAGTTACAGACTCTGGCATCTCAGCCAGCCGGAGTAGCTCAGCCGGGTATGGCAGCACCGGTAGCAGAGGGAGTACCCATGTCAGCAGATGCTCTGTGGAGACTGGATGAGTTCACCAAGTTATTCACTGCTACTTACACTGTTCACCATCAGAGGATCCCCAGGATTACTTGGACATCTGCCACGAGGTTCTTCGGAACATGGGCGTAGTGGAGTCCCACGGGGTTGACTTTGCTACTTTTCGATTATCGGGCGCAGCCAAGAGTTGGTGGAGAGATTATTGCGTAGCCAGACCAGCTGGATCTACACCTTTGACTTGGACTCAGTTCTCAGAGGTATTTCTGGGGAAGTTCCTTCCCATTACTTAGAGAGAGGACCTTCAGAGACAGTTTGAGCGTCTCTAGCGGGGATCTATGTCAGTCACTCAGTACGAGACCAGATTCATCACTCTAGCCCGACATGCTCTTATGATACTTCCCACTGATCGGGAGAGGGTTCGGAGATTTATTAAGGGATTGGCCCGGCCTATCAGACTTCAGATGGCTAGAGAGTTAGGTACAGACATATCGTTCCAGGATGCATCCAATATGGCCAGGAGGATTGAGATGATTCTGTCACAGGGTGGTGGTCAGGGGGATGACAAGAGGCCTCATCATTTCGGTCGTTTCGGTGCAGCCTCATTTTGGGGCAGGGATTCGTCAGGCCGAGGTCATCCTCCCAGACCTTTTCATTCAGCTCTTCAGGTTTCCCATGGTACTTCGGGTGATCGTGGTTATCATCCGCACTATTCTGATCAGCAGTCTTACAGTGCGCCACCAGCTCCCATCAGTGCACCGTAGCATCAGAGTTTTCGGGGTGGTCATTCATGTCGACAGGCTCAGATTCAGTTCCCTCAGCAGTCGAGGTCTTGTTACAATTGTGGCGATTCGGGTCACCTTGCCAGATTTTGCCCTCGAGCATCAGGTAGTTCTCAGCATCATGGTCCCCGTGCCATGGTACAGGCACCAGGTGTTCCAGGCCGCTAGAGGTGGAGGTAGAGGTCATAGAGATGGAGCTCAGGCCGCCAGAGGTGGAGGCCGGCCAGAAGCCGGCTATCCCAGAGATGTGGTTCAGGGTGGTGGGGACCATATTCGATGTTATGCTCTTCCATCCAGGCCAGAGGCTGAGTCTTCAGATGCAGTCATTACAGGTACTATTCGGGTTTGTGATCGAGATGCTTCAGCACTATTTGATCCAGGGTCTACGTATTCGTATGTGTCCTCTTATTTTGCACCATACCTGGTCATGCCTAGTGATCCACTGAGTGTTCCTTTTTATGTATCTACACCAGTGGGCGACTCTATCATGGTCGATCGTGTCCATCGTTCTTGTGTTATGGTTATTGGAGGTCTTGAGACTCGTGTTGATTTTTTGCTTTTGGGTATGGTCGACTTTGATGTTATATTGGGGATGGACTGGTTATCCCCATATCATGCCATCTTGGATTGTTATGCCAAAACGGTGACCTTAGACTTGCCAGATTTGCCCCGTTTGGACTGGAAAGGAAATACTGGTCATTCTACCCGCAGTGTTATTTCGTACGTGAAGGCTACGCGTATGGTCGAGAAGGGGTGTTTGGCTTATTTGGATTATGTACGCGATTCCAGTGTTGAGGTTCCCTCTATGGATTCGGTGCCCGTGGTTCGTGAGTTTCCTGAGGTTTTCCCTTCAGACCTGCCGGGGATGCCACCCGACAGGGACATTGATTTCTGCATTGATCTGGCTTCGGGCACCCAACCCATTTATATTCTGTCGTATCGCATGGCCCCGCCAGAGTTGAAGGAATAGTTGCAGGATTTACTTGGGAAGGGTTTCATTAGACCCAGTGTTTCCCTTGGGGTGCTCTAGTGTTGTTTGTGAACAAAAAGGATGGTTCGATGAGGATGTGCATAGATTACCAGCAACTGATCAAGGTTACAATCAAGAATAAGTATCCACTGTCGAGGATTGATGATTTGTTCGATCAGCTTCAGGGTGTCAGGGTGTTTTCAAAAGATAGACTTGAGATCTGGCTACCATCAGTTGAGGATTAGGGCATCCGATGTCCCAAAGACAGCTTTCCGCACTCGGTACGGACATTATGAGTTCTTAGTCATGTCGTTTGGGTTAACGAATGCCCCAACAACTTTTATGGACTTGATGAACCGAGTATTCAGACCTTATTTGGACTCGTTCCTGATAGTTTTCATTGACGATATATTGATATACTCCCGCAGTCAGGAGGAGCATGAGCAACATCTTAGAGTGGTTCTTCAGACTCTGAAGGATAATCAGCTTTATGCAAAGTTTTCAAAGTGTGAGTTCTGGTTGAGTTCAGTTGCATTCCTGGGTCATGTCGTGTCAGCAGAGGGTATTCAGGTTGACTCGAAGAAGATTGAGGCAGTCAAGAACTGGCCTAGACCAGCATCAGCTACAGAGATTCGGAGTTTCTTGGGATTAGCAAGCTATTATCATCGGTTCGTGGAGGGGTTCTCATCTCTTGCAGCCCCAATGACTAGGTTGACCCAGAAGGGTGCCCAGTTCAGATGGTCGGACGAGTGTGAGGCGCGCTTTCAGAGGCTCAAGATCGCTCTGACTACGGAAACTGTATTGGTTTTGCCCACAGGTTCAGGGCCTTATACAGTCTATTGCGATGCTTACCTTATTGGGATTGGTGCAGTATTGATGCCGAATGGCAAGGTCATTGCTATTTGCGCCATGACAATCTCACTCGAATTACGGGAACCTTTGCGCTTACTTACCCATTTTCTTATTAACAAAGACAGCCAGGTTCGCTTACCCCTTTTTCGCCTACCAATGATAGAGGAAGGCTTACCTCAGACCCGAACCCCCTATGATTGCTTCCACTTGAAGAGACTGACTTGCGCCCATAAGTACCAGACTTTGATAAAGGAATGGGGAGGCGGAAATATTTAATACTGGAATCGTAATCGTAAAAAGATAATCAAAACCTGCTACTTGAAAGCACCTATTAAAGAAGAGAGACTCGATTAAAGAACTCATACAAGACTTATTCCAGACCTTATTCCTTCGCATGCTTCTAAGGCTCGAACTCGTCAC
>ML342096.1:0-10727 GCA_005239505.1 Nicotiana paniculata
ACTTGCTTATGTGCAAATGTTTGTATTGCTCAGAACTTTAATTCAACTTTAGATAAATATGATCACAGTCAGAAAGGAAGAAGTAGCCAACTTTCCCGAGCATGAGTATCATGGTGGCCAAAGTTAGCTACCCCATGCTTGCAGGTGCTAATTATTTGATGGGGAGATAGACCAACACTTCCATGTACGTGTTCTTAGATACTCACATACAAAGGACCATATTGTTTGACAAGAAGATAGACTGACACTCCCCCGTGCATGTTCCCAGATGCTCGCATACGCAGAGTCATTATGTCTAAAGATTTTAGAAAGCTATTTCTTTAAAACATAACTTAGTTCTCAACTTCAATTCAAGTATCATTTTAGACTCATTATACAACTTTGGTTTAAGTTATATGATGCAGACTATGTACAATATAGAATCTCAGTCAGTTAGAACAAGGCTTACTTGACGGGTAAGGTAGGTTGACCACCATCACGTCCTACCCTAGTTTCAGCGTGTGACAGATTAGAGCAGTTCCGACGACATCTATGGATATTACTATATAAAAATTTCTTACTTTACTAGAGTTGACTTCCTATTTTCTTTTTTCCTAGTAAATAAGTCTCGATATACTTAATACGTTCTTAAAAAAAATTATAGGCAAATTAATTTTATTCAGGTGATTATTATCCTCTTGCTACAAAGAAGAAATAATTACTCTATTGTAATGGATTTGGAATGGTGTTAGTCGATTGGTCTGCCGCGTGGAATAATATGAAAAACAAATCAAATTAGGAAACAAAAAGCACGTAACTTAAGTTGGAATTATGATCTACTAATTAAGAATTTAAAGTTTAACCGCGTCTGCAAAAACAAAATTACCATTAGTTATTCTCTCTTGGTTTTCCAAACTTTCTATATCTCACACTAAAACCCTTTCTCCAAAATTTAGTCGGAAAAGGCCTTTACACTGTCTATATATTGATCTCTAGTTATTCATCATACTCTTAGACAATATTCCACATATATTACAAACTATTTGTGATGCACTCTTTTGACAAACTATTTCTTAATGCCGTCAGAGCAGATGTTTCAGACAATGCAGAATGGTATTAAAAAAAGAGGCTTGATTTCTCTCGAGGAAGAATTAAGTAATACTAAGAGCTTTGATAGATTTGATGAGTAGAATAGACGCAAATTGAAGAGGTTCGTGAAAACTCAAGATTCAATATCAACATCAGTAAAACAAGACGTTGTTGCTACCAATAAAAAACCAAAACAAAGTTGTAGTACTAAACAAAGTTCAAGAAGTGATTTGGGTCGAGCACTAGCACAACCAGTTAAGGCGAGCAGAAACGGAGTTTTGCAGCAAAGAAGGGTTGAAGAGGCAAAGTTAAAATTATTGCAAGATGAAACGGTTGCAGAAAGGATTGAAGCGGCAAAGAAGTTAAAGTTGCAGAAACGTAGAGATCAACAGAAAGGAATGCTATAGAAAAGATGGTAAAGACAGTTGAATTTAATGACGATGTGCAAGTATTGAGAGATTTTGAGAGACTGATTAGCGTTTGAGAGAATGATGTGCATTACGTACCACCTGGAAAGTTTTGGCTGAATGGATCTTCTGTATCACTTTTCTTTCCGATTGCTACTGTTTAGAAAAATTGTGTTTGTGATCAGATGCTATTATTATATATGTAGCACACTCTTGTAAAGACTTTGCTTTAGTCAAAGATTGAGGTGTATTTTAGCCACTTGTTGTGGTTCATTAGTTTTCGTATGATACATTAGCACAATGATCTGTATTATTGACATCTTTACACTTTCTATTTGTATTTTATATTGTGCCTTAATGTATTCAGCTTCTGTTATTTCTTAAGCCTTTTTTTTTTTTTAATGAAATGGATGAGTTAAAGAAAATTTATATTCAAACCATGCACAATGTTAAAGCTGATGCAATTCCTTTATCCAGTGGCTTGAGGACGTAGGATTTATTACCAAGAGGATTTTTACATTCCTAATGTTAAAGCTATTGTAACTTCTGGTGAGTACTCTACACTCTGAATGTTAGGAGGTCGGATTCTGATATCCTCACAAGGTAAATATATTTTGTTAGAATATAATATTGTTCCACACATAAGAGGTGCTAATTGGGCTCCTTAGTATATATACACCATTATGGGTGTTAGGAAAACACATTCTTTTTCATAAGGATTCTCGACGACTGGATATACAAGTCGTGGCTGTTGCAAATCCGCTTCCACTAAGGAAAGACGACTGGATATACAAGTCGTGGCTGTTGCAAATCCGCTTCCACTAAGGAAAAACTCGTAAATCTCCTAAACTAGCATTTAGGGTTAAATACTTCAAATTTAGGAGGGGGGCATAGGATCTTACCTCCTCAAAAATTCTAAGGTGATCAGGGACTACACCTTTTTAGATTAGAATGCCAGTAATAGGACTTGTCTAAAAACCTATGAAATTCCCTTGGTACTACCTGAATGTAAAATACATCCTTTTTCTGTAACATACTTATTGCACTAGATTTAAAATTGGACAGATAACGCAAATCATCATGAATTGTTGGTTAGATAAAGGGAGAAATGGTGCCAGTAATAGGCTTGTATTATCAGTTGTTTCACTGCCTAGAAAGGTTAGAGTTTCAGTGAAGTTAGATCAAAGATGATTTGCCAAATTTCAAATTTGAGCCCAGAAGAAACCAATTTGTTCTTAATGATGCTTACACTTGGCTGTATGATGTTTAGTGTTCTAATGACCAGATTGTATGCAGTTCCTCATGCTATGTAGACTACAATTTATATGAAGTCCTCCATAAGCAAAGTTTTTCACATTAGAATGATATATACCAATCTACACCATTTACCGAGGCCAAAATCTATGTCCTTCTCCGTGTAATAGCAGGTTCGAGTCTTCCCTAACTCCTCCATCGTAATGGTGGACCTTTTGAAGAAAAAAAGAAAATTAACTAATATTGTGTTCAACTTTAGTAACTTGTATAGTAGTAGTAATATTTAATCCTCAAAAGTCAAATTATGTCACAATAAAAAGGACTTCTTTTCCTAGGATCACCATTTTCTTTTTCTTTTTTCTTTTTTACTTTGTCATGCTTTCTAAAAATGTTACAAAAGGTTGGAATTAATTTTTGTTAATTAACTTACATTAAATTTAACTTTGATAATTTGTAATATTTTATTTCAAAGAGTCAAATTGCATCACAAAAAAAAAAAAAAAAAATTTTTCTTTCTAATATCACCCCCGTTTTTTATTATTTTACTTTGGCATTGGAATAGGAGATTTTCTCAATTTCGACTCTAACATTACGAACTATCATAAGCCTTTGCGATGTTTAATTTAATTACCACATTGGCAGGCTTTCCTCTTATTCTTATGTCAGTTATTATCTCCTGAATAAGTAGGATGTTTTCTAGTATGCTCCTCCCCTTAACAAAGCCAACCTGATTAGGAGAAATTAGTGAAGGTAGAAGCTCAACTAATCTCTCATGGATCACTCTAGATATGATCTTGTCGGAGAAGTTACTCATACTGATTGGCCTCGTGTCAGAAAATGTTGCAACATTTTTCTTCTTTGGAAGCAACACAAGGTTTGAGTAAGTGATGAACCTTGGTAATTCTGCATCATAAAAGAAATCTCTCACCATGTTAAGGACATCCTCACCTGTAACATCCCAGCTAGCTTGATAAAACTGTTAGGGAATCCATCTGGACCACTTGCACTATCACCATTCAACCCAAACAAAACTTCCTTAACCTCCTCCATGGTTGGTTCTTGCCACAATTTTACATTATGATCATTAGATACCAACCTAGGGACATGCTGAATAATGTCAAAGTTGGTAGGTATTATCTCTTCTATGAATTGAGCCTGGAAAAAATCAGTTGCCTCTCTTGCCATGCCTTCTTGTGTTTCCAGCCAATTATCATTTTTGTCCAGAATTATGGACAGTTGTAGCCTCTTCCTCTTGCCTCTCACATGAGCATGAAAAAATTTAGTATTCTTATTACCATATTTAAACCATTGCATACTAGCCTTTTCTTCTTCCTCCAAAATTCTTCTTCTAAATGATAATATCTTGTAAGATCAGCTTCTACATTGTGCAACTTAGCCCTATTCTGAACTGTTGGATTTAATTCAAACTCAATATCATGTACCTTAATAACATCCTCCAATGCTGCAATTTGTTTGAATATATCCCCAAAAGTCTCCTTGCTCTAGGCTGTCAGTGTTGACTTCACCTTCTTCAATTTGCTTTGGAATATGATGAATGGATTCCCCATAGATTTAGCTTCCCAATTTTCTTTCACAAATTTCAGAAAAGACTCATGTTTGGTCCAAAAATTGAGAAACTTGAAGGGTTTCTTGATTTGGACAATGTCAATATTACATGACAATAAGAGAGAAGCATGGTCTGAACCAAACTTGATGAGGTGCTCAACTTCAAACTTTGGGAACAAATCAAGGAACTGCTGATTTTTCAAGAACCTATCAAGCCTCTTAAAGATACAACTATATCCGACCTCCCATTCCACCAAGTATACAAGCTCCCTTTGAAGCCAAGATCATACAGGGCACATGTTTTCACACAATGTGCAAAATCTTCTACTTCACTCAAATAAACTGGAAGGTGCCCATATTTTTTCTCCTCAGATAAAATCACATTGAAATCCCCTCCAACAACCAAGGAGATTCCATATCTGAGGCTAAATGATACATGGAATCCCAAAGCTCAATTCTTGCTATAGCATCACATTTGGCATACACTAATGTGAAATATAATTCCTTATTCAAATTCCTATGAAACAACTTCAATGGCATTTGTTGTTCCATGTCCATCACAATTTCTACATTACTTTCATCAACAAAAGCCCATATCTTGCCATTTACATTAGCTAGGCAGCATGGATGCCCAATTTTCTTTTATACTCCTCCAGCTTGTTTATATCTTGCCAAGTTTCCATCAACCCAATCAAGTAAAAATTGTACTTTCTGTGTAGGTTAAGCAACCTATTGAAAGCTTTTTGTGTGTTAATCGATCTCATATTCGATACTAATGCATTATCCATGAGATTATTTGGAAGTAGAGACCACGCTCCTCTTTGGTTGCACCCGTTGAGGTACACTGTCCTTGATGTCTTTCTTTTGTTTCGTTGTAGGTTTTCCAGCTGATTTCTTTTTGTACACACTCTTGGGATATATATCACCATCTCTTGCTACTTGTTTGAAATTAGCAGTAGTAGATTCCTCCTCTATGTCTCCCCCAAGTCTTCCTCTTCACCTTGTGCATCATCAACCACATGTAGGACTAAAGGATTTGGTTCTTGATTTTTGGATATTATTCTCAATTCCCTTGGACCCTTATTGTAAATCAGAATTCCTTTAGCTAAAATTCTACTTGTTACACTGAAAGTTTTCCCAGCTAACAACCCAGGATCTTCAATAGTAGCAGTTGTTAGTTGTCCAGCTTCCATGTTACTAGCATTAGGAATCAACTCAATTTGATCATTTGCCATCCTTGTAGTCTTTTTCAACAATCCAACATTAATCTCCCTACTATTCATAGCCTCTTGTATAGCTCTAAATTGCAAAGTATAAACATTACCCAAACTAGGGTTCACCGTAGATTCAAATGAATGAATTACTGTTCCATTTCCTTGTGACCCCTTCCCAGCAGTTGTTTGATCAGGAGACCTCACTGTATGCTCAATGACATCAACCTGAACCTTCCCATGTTGATTCCAGTTGAAAACTCCACTGGATCACTTCCAACAATCGCCAACACCTAAGCAGTACCCCTAGGGTTTACTGTTCCATTGGTGTCCTTCTTAGCTGAAGCTTTACTCTTCGATCCACCTGTGAAACTACCCTCTATATTTGTATCTTGACCTACTCCAACTATTGGATCAGCTGTTGGTTGCCCAGTCCCTTCCCCATCTTCAACCCTAGATTTTGAAATCCTAGGGTTTACTATAGACTTTAAGCTCAAACTTGATGCCAACTCTGATTGCTTGTTATGACTTTCTTCTTTGCTTTTGGGACTCAAGATTGCGTTTGTATCATTCTCCATAATCTCTACCTCATCACTCCACAAAGTTGTAATAGAACTAACCTCAGTATTAGTCCCATGCTCGTTAGAGTCATCAGAAGTTTACGATGGAATTTCTTGGCAAGAATGGCTAACTGTTACACTCTTCTCGCTCAGCTCTTCCTTACTCGTGCCAAATCTTCTGTGAACCCACTCAATTGTGGATTCCTTATTATTTGCCTCATCTATCCCAATCCAAACAAGACTAGGACTAGGAATTTGTTTTTCCGTATTTGGTGAAACTGCTTTCATTGGAGACCCTTCCCTAGTACACGTTGAATTAGCCATTTTACTCTCATTTTGTTCCCTTTTTAGTACTTTTTCCACCGCTTCTTCTTTACTTGTTTTAATACTTTGATCTCACCTTCTTCTAACAAGGAAAACTAGTTACTCGTTTGTGATGGTACATTAGATTTTTCTTTCCAAGCACCATCCAATTTACCAGTTGGTTCCTTGCCTTTCACCTCCTTCTGCTCCTTTGAATTCATAACTTCACTACTCCCAACCTCATTAATTAGGTATCCTCTACTATCCCTTTGATACTTGTTCTTCCTTCTTTGCATCCACTCATTCCTTGTAGCATTTGATACTGGATTACCTACGACTTTTCCACTTGTTAAGACCTTCGTAGAAGCTGCAACAGTTCCAACAACATTACTTTGCACAATAATATTCTTCTACTTGCCTTGATCCTCAACAACATCCTCATGTTTCTTATGTAATTTTGGATTAATCACCCATCATTCTTGCTCATTATGTCCTTGCTTCTTGCAAGTTTTGCAGTATTTAGGAACATAATCATACTTAATTTTGATTCACTTCGATTCCTCAAGTCCAGTTTCATCTTCCTCCTCCACAATCTTAATTCGTTGTGGAAAATTAGCTAATAAATTCACGTCAACTTTAAACTTAGCACAACTTGGCCTTGTACCATTTTGAGTTGCCATGTCTACATGTAATGGTTTCCCAACTTCCCTTGCTAAAGAAAATACAAAATCCTACCAAAAACGTTAGGAGGCAAGTCTAAGAATGAAATCCAAGTTATAGCAATTGGGGTCTCTTCATTAAGTTTCCACCATGGGCTCCATTTGGTAGACCTCATCCGCCTCGTATCACCCTGTGCCTTCAAATAAAAATCAGGCTTCAATAAGAGATGAATGTAGTCTTCCATTAGTGATAGCTTAATAAGAACATGAGAATCCTCAATCAATCCAATCGAGCAAGGGCCTTTTAATTCACATTGTAGAGCAATAGCTTTACGTAACTCCTAGTTAATAGGCTTCCCATATGAGAACTTACCAAGAACAGCAAGTTGGAGTCCTTGTATGGATTGTCTTACCTCTGTTTTCTTCCAGAGTACTATGGGTTCACCATGAAGATATTCGATTAGGTTTAGGTCTACACGGGGTAACGTCTGCATGGCAGCATTTAATGAACTAGATTTTTCTTATTGTGCGTAGTTTTGGATCGTGTTTGGGGTTGTGTATGTTTTGGGGGGGGGGGGGGNATGACTGACCAACCTCCGTAGAAGGCTGGCCAGTGGCCTGAGCAGCCATTGAAGAGCTACTCGAGCTTCGAGTTTCAGTCGTCGCCTAGGGTTTAGGGTTTTTCTAGAGAATGTTGGAACCTTACCTCTTGGGTGAAGAACTTCCACCCTGTACTTAGCGAGGTCATTGCCGATAAATAGTGACTAGTTTCTTGTTGTTAGAAAACATATCGTTTCTATGAGCAAAATACATAATAATCAACATTTCATGAGATGCGCTCAGGTCTGCTATCAATAAATGTGCTAAAATGGGAAAAAATTGATAAACATGCTTTAAAGTCCGATGCAAGTTTAGGGGACTACTAGACCATTTTGCCTTAAGAGTATCTAACTCCTTATAAGTAGATTTGTTTGTCATTTTCTACTTTTCATATGGAACTTTGTTAACACATATTTAATAATCTCACATTTGAACTAAGTTTTACATGACCCATCATTATTTTTAGGCTAATTTGGAGATTAATTGTGTGTCACCCACAATAGTCGAGTATTTATGGTAATCGAATCCCAAAGGTTGTGTATCCATCTTCAAAGCAATGGGTAAAGGTTGTAAACGAGCTCATAGACGGCTAAAGGCACAAAGTTGGGTCATATGTCATACTCTGTCATCTTCATACTAGTTCACCAATTTCCTGATTTTGTTGATTGACAATACTCCAACTATGTTACAAACTACTTGTGAGATACTCTTTGGTAAGCTTCATTAATTCTTTTTTTTCGAGAAAAATATAAATTAAATATCACGACCCAAAATCTAACCATGTCGTGATGGAGCCTATCGTGATACTAGGCCAGCCACTTATTTACAAACACTCCATTTTTCAAGTAAAAACTTAAGGAAAAATCATAATGTTAACAAAAATTTAATAAGATAAAAGTATAAATCCAAATCCAGCGGAAAGAAACATAATCCTGACCTCGGGTGTCACTAAGTCATGAGTCAAAAACTACTACAACTGTTCGAAATAACATGACCAACACAGTTTGGGAATATCCAACAATAAACTAAAGGAAGATAAAGAAGGAGAAGGCGGAACTGTTGTCGCCAAGCAGCTACCTCGCAATCTCCACAGAAGACCTCCAATTGACAAGATCAGCAACCACTACCGTGCCCCGAGATACCTGGATCTGCACACAGGGGTGCAAGGGGTAACGTGAGTACACTAACTCAATAAGTAACAAGTCCAAACTATGGACTGACGGTAGTGACGAACCAAACCTCAATAGGTTGCAACAATAAATTGTACAAAAAAGTAGACATGCTTACAATTCATGTAATTTCTCAACAGTAATTAAACACAGTATGAACGATACATAGTATAAAGCTCAAGAAACTCTAAGTACAAATGCACAGATAGCATGATCAATGTTACATATACTACTTCCACTCACAGTGCTCAACCACTCGGTACTGTATATGTGTTACAACTCATATTCACGTATGTTAGCTCATGCCATAAGGTAGTCAACGTAAATACCTGAAGAGATTATCTTTAATATGATAATAATTTAATCCTATTGGTCTTAAATGATACAAAGGTGTATAAGGGTGGATAACAAGTATTAGAAGTTAAATGAATCAAGAATGTTGTCAGCCGTATTTTCGGGTAAACCTAGAGGTTCTTAATGCACTCAAGAGGTAGTGTTTTAAGTTATTTGAATCATATAGTATCCTTATCATAAGTCTTGAAGTCAAACGAGTTATGATACAAAAGTCGACAAAAGTTGTCGCAACTTAGGTTCATAATTTTACTTGAATTAGGTCAAATGTTACTATGATTTTCTCCCAATTTACTTAAAATTATGGAGTGAAATAACCACCAAATTGAATATATATGATCCTAGTTTCTAACGCATTAAACCGTTCGTCGATACGATCTCGGAGTAGAGAGATATTCACATTTTTGCGAGACTGCACCAAGCACCTCTCTATGGGGCCCACTTAGGCGGTTTAAGACATTTGGATCTATATATGACGCCTCCAACCCGTTTTAAGCCATTTATTTTCACTATATTCAGACCTTATAACCCTAGAAAAGCCCTCTCAAGGTTCTCTCAAGATTCAAGACCCAAACAAAGGGAAAATAACACAAATCAAGTGTCGGGAATCCTGTGGCGCTAGTAAGTTTCTTTTTCTTGTTGTTGCTCATTTTTGTGTTGTTAAAGATCATGTGGGAGGTTTTTTTAAGCGTTTTATGTTCTTTAAATACTCCCTAAATTTCTTAATATCAACCCTAGGTGATTTCAAGCCTTCTAAAGTGATTCTAGTGCCGAAAAATACAAATTGATTGCTAGTTTTATTTTCTTGTTGTTGTGGCAGCATTGGAGGGATATTTCATGGAAAATTAAGGTCAAATTGGAGTTTTTCTTTATATATAAATTTAAGGAACCTCTTACTCTATATGTATTTAATATTATCCAAGTTTCGGCTAAGTCATTGAAGCTAGAACTTGTGAAATATATATCGAAAGGCTTGGTAGTAATGTTATCGGTTGGTGACTGTTTTGGGAGGGTCAATATGATTAACATTGATGTTTTTTTGGGATGTTTTTTGATTGTTTTTACTTGTGGGAATTCATATAAATAGGGGAGGTTCTGTCCGTTTCATCGTAAAATAGGTTGTGGTCGGTACATAATAGTTACGACGCTTAAACGCTAACGATAGTGTCATTTCTCCTATTGTAGACTAAGGAGTCATGACTTTTGCATAGCTTGAGGTTGGGACAGTATATACAAGGTATGTTAAGGCTAATCTCCGTCCTTCCTTTTAGCACGAATTCTGGGAAATTCCTAAGACGCCAAATGTGGTATCTTACTATTCTATTGCTAGGAAGACCTTCTGAGAAAGGCATTGGGATCGTAGCTGAAGTATTTTTATGATGCTATTAGGTTGATATTCCACTCGTTCGGTTAAATAGGGTATTCGACATCTATATATGTCATTTTGTCGGCTTTCTTAACTATATGTCCATATATAAATTCTTACCCGTCTTTGGGTTGTGTGACTTAAAAATAAAGGCATTTAGTATTTGCGATCAGTCATTCTTCCTTGTTAAAGTGTATTTTAAAAATCTCTAAA
>ML342096.1:10815-95313 GCA_005239505.1 Nicotiana paniculata
TCATATAAATAGGGGAGGTTCTGTCCGTTTCATCGTAAAATAGGTTGTGGTCGGTACATAATAGTTACGACGCTTAAACGTTAACGATAGTGTCATTTCTCCTATTGTAGACTAAGGAGTCGTGACTTTTGCATAGCTTGAGGTTGGGCATTGTATACAAGGTATGTGAGGCTATCCCTTTTCTTCTTTTGCACGACTCCGATTGTACATAATGTAATGAACGAGCTTCCAAAGATACTCTACTCTTAGAAGCTAGAAGTACTTACATTGTTTTCCCTCTTATGGAACGATTGATGTTAATGTTGCTTCTCTTATTCTTATGTTATCAATGTTTTTGGTACTTCCTGATTCTTATAAGGTTCATAGTGAAGAGTTAGTCCTAATAACGTGTATAGAGGATACCGACCTTACGTCACTCCGAAAGGTTTAGAACGTGATTCCATGAGTCCAGCATGCATTGTATATATGTATCTATTTTACTCTACCGAGCCACGATATAGACGTCCGGGTACGGAACCTATTGTGCAACCACTGATCAGTTGGGTTTTACCGATCTCCACGTGGCCGGGTATGATTCTACCGAGCCTTATGATGGCCGGGTACGTTTTTACTGAGCCTATTATGGCCGGGTACGATATAATGATGATGATGCCCACAGTGGCGTATGTTTTAAAAGATTATGTATATATACATATGTATCATGCATTGCATGTTAGTAGACCTTAGAGGTACCCAGATGTTACAGGTTGTATATTATCTATCCCTGCTTATATTACTGTTCGTACTTATGGTTCCCTGCCTTACATACTCAGTACTTTATTCCTATTGACGTCCTTTTGTTTGTGGACGTTGCATGTCCTGATAGACAGGCAGGCGCAGCTCCCCCACCACAGTAGGCTGTCTAGTTCAGCGGTGATTGGCGAGATCCCTTCTTCGGACTTGCCGTGTTCTTGGTATGCATTTTTCCATTAGAGGCTCATAGATAGGTGTCGACTCATGTATAGTTTGGTATGCTTGGTCGGTAGATTTTTTGTTGTATAGTCTTTCATGGTAGCGTGGTAACTCGTACCGTATATATAGTTTCTTGATTGTCTGGTCATCCTATGTTATGTATGTTCATGCCATCATCTTTTATTGTTAGTTATCCATAATCCATGTCTACCAATTATAATCTCGTCGGCCCTAAAAGATAATAAAGAAGGTTAGATAAAATGTACGTTGGTGCTCGGCATGTATGGCCGGTGCTAGTCATGGCCCTCCAGTTTGTGTCGTGACAAACTTGGTATCAGAACAAGTGTGTCCTAGGGGTTGTCTATGATCCGTATCTAGTAGATTCTTGATTATGGATGTGTAGCGCGCCACATTTATAATTAGGAGGCTACATGACATCTAGGGTTGTTACCTTCTTCCTGAATCTAGATCGTGCGTAGAGTTGAGTCGTAAGTGTTCGTCTCTAATATTCACCTTGTTTTCTCTCAGTGATGCCTTCGACTAGGAAGCAAACAATTAGTAGACGGCTTGATACAGCAGCGGGAGAGGGTACCAGTCAGGTTCCCCAAGCTAGAGCAGGCCAAAGTGAGGCTTAGAGTGAGATGCCCTCTCATACCTCATCTACTCTGTCTCCTCCAGAGGATATTAGGAGGCATCCATCACCTCCAGTTCCTCCGTATGGCACTACAGACCAGGATATGCAGAGTGCTTTGCAGTTGTTGACTAGCTTGGTAGCTGCTCAGGCTCAGAAGAAAAAATACAGGTGCTTCTAATAAACCACTTAGTACGAGAGTTCGTGATTTTATTAATTTAGACCCTCCAGTGTTTACTGGATCAGACCCCAAGGAGGACCCACAAACTTTTATTGACCAAGTTCATCATACATTGCGGGTTATGCATGCTAGTGATACAGAGGTAGTAGAGTTGGCTTCTTATCGATTACGGGATTTAACGGTTTTTTGGTATGATTGTTGGGAGAGATCCAGGGGTCCGAACGCTCCTCCAGCTGTGTGGAAGGAATTTTCTGAGGCCTTTCTTCGTCACTACTTTCCAATTGAGATACGACGAGCTAGAGCTGATAAGTTCTTGAACCTTCGACAAGGTAATATGAGTATGTGAGAGTATAGTATGCAGTTTGATTCTTTAGCAAGGTATGATCCACATATGGTGGGCGAGATGAGTGATAGGGTGCATATGTCCGTGAACGGGTTGGGACCACATCTGATAAATGAGTGCACGACAGCCTCCTTGGTGGAGGGCATGGATATTTCCCGTATTCAGGCTTATGCCCAGACCCTAGAGGATCGTAAGCACCAGCAGAGGGCAGATAGGGAGAAGGATAGGGGCCAGCATAAGAGGGAGAGATTTGCAAGGTATTCTGATGACTTTAGAGGCAGCTTCAGGCCCCAGTCTTCGATGTTTGGCACCACCTGTAGCTAGTGCTCCTCCACAAGTTCAGAGGCCTTGATATGATCGATTTACCTATTCTGGTCCAGGTCAGAGTTCACGGGCATCAAGCTCATAACAACACAGGGATACTAGTCAGACGAGACATAACACCACGTTGTGATTAGTGCGGCAAGACCTACTTTGGACTGTGTCGTCAAGGTTCTGATGCGTGTTATTCTTGCGGACAGCCTGGCCATATGATGTGGGATTGTCCTAACAGAGGAGGTGATGGTATGGCTCAGCCTACTGGATCTGTGTCTGGTTCTTCCTCATCAGTTCGACCTCCATCACGGGGTTTTCAGCAGTCGACAGGTCGTGGTAGAGGTAGAGGTAGAGGTGGAGTGCCGAGTTCGAGTGGTGCTCAAAATCGAACCTATGCTCTAGTAGGTCGACAGGATCTCCAGTCATCTCCAGATGTTGTTATAGGTATATTGTCTGTGTTTTCTTATGATGTATACGCGCTGATTGATCCGGGATCTACATTATCATATGTTACACCCTTTGTGGCTAATACGTTTGGCATTGAACCTGAATTGATAAGTAAACCCCTTGCGGTATCTACTCCGATAGGGGATTCTGTGATTGCTAGAAGGGTATATAGAGGTTGCACTGTGATGATTTCTAGTCGTCAAACCTCGGCAAATTTATTTGAGTTAGAAATGGTTGATTTCGATGTGATAATGGGAATGGACTGGTTGGCCTCATGCTATGCAAATGTTGACTGTCGTACGAAGTATGGACTATTCATAACTTTCTGCATTTGAGTATCTCATATGTTGTTCACTTTTACCTTACCTAAAATCTCGTATCATATCTTTTATCTCCTTCATAACCTCCATTCCACCTAGGTGTAATTCATGTCCATAACTTGAAGCTCTATTATAATACTCGCACCTCTGGTACATACACAATCCGGTGGGAGCTTCGTACTGACTTCTTATGAGGCTGGTACTTCTTCTAACTGGCTTCCTTGTAGAGCCACTATAGATTATGGTTGTTGTGTTATATCTCTTGAACATCTGATATTAAGAGTGATTCTGTCATGTTCTCCAGCACAACTTCTATAATTTTTCTACGTCCAATAATCAAACTCCTGATTTACTTAGGTGATGTAATTCTTTAGTTTCCTCTTCCTTCTGATCAGCCTTTACGTAGGCTTAGGCTATATTCCGATCTGTGGCTCATGGTACCAGTTATTACCTTAGCCTTTCATGGGCGTTATGGAATATCCAAGATACAATCTTCTAACAATTCAATCCTTTGTCTATGCCCTGGGCTTAAGTATTTCTTTTAACTTATATCGGAGTCTTCTATGGTTGTATGATTGTCAACAAATATGCTTCCTGGATAATGCTCCAAAATCTTGAGTGTATCCATAACTTACTAACTCTATATCATTGATCAAATAATTCTTTTGTTCCATCTTAGCTTTCTTTCAATGTAAGCTATTACTTTTCCTGGTCTTTCTGCCCCCTCGTTGTGTCCATACTTAGCTTATCTTAGTTCCCACACTTGCCAGAGCTTTATACAACTCATATGATATCAAATATTACCTTTAACTCTTACTTCCCGTTCATTAACCACGGTAGGTGCCACTTTCCTTTGGAATGCTTACAATGTTGTTGTGAGATTATTGTTACACGACCATTTCCTCTTTAGGTCGTTGTTCTTAGGTTAAAGCCTTCTTTATTATCTCCTCAACTAGTCTTTCGTTGTAGTACTTAGGGAGAACCCTTGACTCTCGTAAAGTTGTGAGCTTATTATGGACCTTTTTTTTATGTTCTTACTTGCCTATAATCATCTGTGGTTGCTTACTTCCATGTCCTTGTGCTTGTATGGCTGCTTCTGAACTAATATTTTGACTGCCTTCCCGGTGGCACTTTCTTTTATCCCCGTAACACTCATACAGTACCCTTAACTACCCCGACTCTTGTTTGAATATATCTCAAGTATTATAATGATATTCTCCGAGGCTGAATTCTCCATGTTGGGTTCTACTATGTTTATCTTACACGATCTGATGACTCGTCTGTAACCTCCTATTTAGCCATAATTGAGGTCTTCCTGACCAATTACTAACTACTCGCTGGCCCATTCTCGTATCAATATTCCTCGTAACCTTTCTTGGGTTATTTACTTTGTTTTAACTTACGTCTCGCACTGGCTCCTTATTTATTAATAACAGCTCAGGCAGGAACCTTTACTTCCTCTCCTTAACGCCGTGCTTGCACAATATTCTTGAATCATAGTGTATCTGTAAGATTTGGATAAGTTCCATCTCATTCCTCTTTCATTTATCTCATTCTTCCTTTACCATTCCATAGTCACTAGAACCACTTAATTCTGGCTTAATGCCACATTACTCCATATTCCCCCCTTTAGGGGTGTACTAAAAGCTGAAGCCACGAGGATCTACCTATAGATGTTTTACCTCTTCATCTTTGGCGTCGTTTCTCAACATCAATGATCCTTACTCGCCTTGCGGAAATTCTTCTGTACCAAGGATGACAAATTACCTTACTCGTAAGGGTGACACTTAGCGTAACTGGCACATAGAGTCTCTTAAGCTTAACTTTTCTCACATTACTTCCTCTAGGGAAGCGTCTTCCTGAATGACTATTCTCTGAATTCATCGTGAATCTCCTTCTGTAGTCCATTCTATTACCACCGGAACGAAATCTAAAATTCTCATGATGCCAAGTACTTTCCAATCATTCCGTCCCTAATTCATATTTAGTTTATCTTGTTTACCAGTCCATACTGATTTCTGTTACTCTAGGGATTAACTCTCCCCTCTGGTAGTCGTGTTGGAGTCACGAACTTATTTCACAAAATGAGGATATAACCTTATGTCCTATACTCTTTCGTTGTCTTAAGGCCCATCACCTTTCGTCTCTTCCTTCATTTGACTATATGTTCTGTAACACTCTGCCGTTTTCATCCATGTATCACACCTCATTCATAATGCTTCCTTATCTCTCTTCTCATTACTCTGCTATTATTTATGCATATCCCTTTTCTTGTGAAAACTTCAATATGACATTTTTTCGCTTTTAGCTTCCCTTTGCTCCATCCAATGGATTTTTGGGTTGCTCAACATCCTCGTTTTACTAGGGATGAGAGCCTCACTTAAGGTAATATTTATCCCATCCAGGCTTTCAGTGCCTATCTTCTGAATGCTAGTATTCACATCTAATCGTAATATTCTAGGGTGCACCATGTGGGTGTCTCACAAGAAGATCTATTGTCACATTTGTAATACCCTTCGGAAATGCCAACAAATGAAAGTAATCCACTTACCAATTTGGGTTACTCTAACCCCAGCCAAATCTTGATATCCCATCCTTCTCTTAACTATACCTGTTAGCACCCATAGGGCATAACTGAAATGGGTGTGACCAATTGTACATACCTCTGTTACTGTTGAATATAACTCAAAAATCTTATGTTCCTCTGCCTCAATTATAAACATTGTTAACCTTCATTAACTGGGAGCCTCGTACCCTTCTTCATCTTGCTTCTTTTGCTTCTTGAAACTTGTATTTATCTGCTTAACCTCTCATTGTCTTTAACCATAAAGATGGATAGGCATTATTGCCTTAAGGCTCCTTATCAAGAGGCTTACACCTTTCAGTACACACATGATCAGCTGAGATCTCATATTTACTTATCATAAGCATGATACAAAGTCGAGTTCCTCTAATTCAACACTTCCACAGCTATATCTCTTATCGATCATCTTTCTGAACGTAGGCATCGTCTTATTATGAATAAAAATATAAGCTTGGGACTTGAATTCTTATAAGTGAGCTCAATCACATGATCTAGAGTAAGAAAAAAGAGTGACAGTCTTAAATGCCCTGTAGCCCCCTGCTTATAAGTGTGGTGCACGACACACCCATAAACAAGAATATACTAGACACGGCTTGTAGACTCCCTATGAAAGAACTGCTCTGATACCACTTTTGTCATGACCCAAACCGGCGGGCCGCGACAGGCACCCGGTACCTTACTCAACCGAGTACCAATGTAACGTATCTTTCTTATTACATCATTATATACACATGACATACGGGCCTAATATGCCAACATGATCCTTTATAAACTCAAAACATAGGCCGACCAGGCCGTAAAATCTTTTATGTACACGACATATGTCTACAAGCCTTTAAGAGTACATATATATTATAAAGGTTGGGACAAAGACCCGCCTTACCAAACAATACACGTCTAAATCATACTAACCAAACGAGCAACTCCGAAGCAAATGGAGCTCACCAACATCTTTCACTGAGCTGATAGCCTACTTGGAGGGCTCTCGACCTGTCTATCGGGACCGGCGGGCATGAAATGTAGCGTCCCCGGGCAAAAGGGACGTCACTACGAATAACATACTGAGTATGTAAGGCACATAAATAAATACATAAGAGGCATGGAATAAATATAGAGTACATGACTCAACCTGTAAGTCTGAATAACTTTGTAAATCATAAATTACTTTTAGCGTCATGCATATGCGTATGAATGTCATGTCGTGCATAGATACATGTTTCATAACATCATCAGCCTCTGAGGTTATCCCAACATATCATATCGGCCACTGTGGGCAAAACCATCATCGTATATCAGCTGATTAGTTGGTGGTGCGTATATAATGCCATAACCTTTCCTATATCTCATATACATATATATACATATATACGCGTATATAACGATGTTTGAATCATATTTCAGCCATTGTGGGCAACATCATCATCATATACCTGCTGATCAGGTAGTGGTGAGTAGATAATGCCGTAACATTTTTTCATATCCCATATACATATACATACATATATACGCGTATATAACGCCATCTGGTCATGGGGTCAATGCACATATATAAATGAGTAAAATGCATGAAAAATACGTAAGATAATAATATTCTGAGACCCATGAACAGAAGATAATAATAATTCTCAAGGGGAATCAAGAATATAGACACCCCTACTATTTCTATGAATAGAGTAATTTATAGAAACTGTGTATTTGTTCGTTTCTTCAGAATAATTTGGACCATGCCAAAAGAAAAAAGGGATAGTCTTAATATACTTGGAGTAGGAACAACTCCGTATAATTATCATGTTGGGAACCTTCGTAGTTGAGCGAAATTTGCCTTTGCTTGTAAAAATTCACGGACGATTATTTGCTTCTTGGAATGAATCACGCTTTTTTCTTTGTTTGGAAAGGGTATGATTTGTGCTTTTGATTTGAATCAAGACTTTTCTTATGAATTTTTAAGGTTGGACAAAGATTCTGTACCTAATATCTTTTGGTTTGAAAACCAAAATACAGAATATGGTATCTTGGTTTGCTAAAACTTTGAAGCTTAGTCATTCCCATCATTTAGCCATTTGGTAGAAGTGACTATTAGTCACTTCCAATTTCGTGGCTTCTTGCCACGTGGGGTGGGGTTGGGATGTAAATTTTTATCCACTTATTAGTTAACTGGGTAATATTCTGTTACTCGGTAATTAATCAACTACCCGCATAATTTAAAAATTATCTCAACTTAATTAAATACTACTCCTTTTTAACATACATTGTACACCTTACTATCATGACCATGTAGTACCTTGTATGACACTAGTTCATAAATATCGATTATTTTAGCTCGGGCCGTATTTTATCCCAAAATGCCAAATTTTGACAAAATTCATTTTCTTAGAGTTGCTCCGCCTTCACCTTCATGAATTTACTAATCACTTGTGAAATAGCATAATCCTTATAATCCCCAAATAATCTTTTCATTGGACTGATGTCAATTACCTTACGAAACATTCAACGTAAAATACTGTAGGGTGCAACATCATCGTCACTTATTACTGCGAAGCATAACATCACCGTAAAGTAATATTGTCGGGTACAACACTGTCGTAATTTAATACTGCAGGACGTAACATCAATCATAATATATTACTGCAGAGGGTAACACCATCGTAACATATTACTGCAGAGCATAACATCGTCGTAATGTAATAATGTGGGACATCATATTGATGTAATATTGACGTAATATTGCGGGACGTAACACGAACAAATGAAAAAAATTGAAGAATCAAACGCCGAAACCCTAGAAATCAAAAAATGCCTTTGATGAGAGAACACAAACAAAACTTCGGCGAGAAGTTATATGGGTAACATCGGACGATAGCCAAGATGAGCTCTATCATAATCTAGCTCTGATACTATGTTACAAGCTGGAATCGACATGGTTTTTAGGAAAAATACTAACTAGGGCTTGATGTTTTATAGAGAAAGAGAGAGAACGAGCAGAGCTTTATTTCTCATCTTTTTTTGTAAAATAAAATGTTTCTTCTGTACAAAATAGTATGTGGACCACTATATTTATATGACCCGATTCAATCCACTAAAGCTATAAATAAAAACGTAAATACACTAACTACACTAACTAGCCCACATCAGTGCAAATATTAAATTCAACACACCCCAAGGAGGTATGATATAAGCGGCCTATCCTAATGCATCAGTGGGTGATTCCACGGCTCGAAACCATAACCTATAAAAAAGGCTCTTCCAATTGCTAAAATTACACTACATCTAGCACTCTGCTAATCAATTTAAGTAACTCCCTAGAGACATCCATTAATATTGATTAGAAAAAGAAATCATACACTTTATACCGTATCTTAATATATTCTTTTTTTGTTGTGCGCTTCATGTTTCCTTTATATGTGTATTATATACATATAATATGCATATTTTATACATTTTTTTTGCTAGTAAATGCAATTAGTTTCTGCCGATCAATCGATTTTGTATTTTGACCCCTTTCTTTTAACTATGGCATTGGAATAAGAGATATTTCTCAATTTCAAATCTAGCATTATAAATTTATTATTTTCGATGAAAATGGATTTCTTGGACTTGATATATTATGTCATATTTATACGATAAATTTAATGCTTTAGCTAATAAAGTTGCATGGCCATTGGGCGTGAATTTTTTATTTTCAGCATTTAATCTAAAAATATTACTCCTATATAAAAATGAAGTTAATACTAAAATCAACTAACTGTTTTCTTTTCTCCCAAGAAATTAGTCTCTATTTACCTTATTACATTCTTAACTAAAGATTGTTAGTCAATTGGCTTGGCGCGTGGAATTACCTGGGAAAACAAAATTAGGAAACAAATGACGTATAACTTTAGTTCCAAGAACTTCTATGTTTAACCGCTCCTCCGCGTGTAACAAAAAAGGCTATACTGTTTTGGTTTCCTAAATTTATTCGGAGAAGGCCAACAACTCTATATAATTTAGGGTTTTATTTAGCATGTTTAGGGTTTTCATTCACAAATTATATATATTTCCATTGCCTTTTCCCTACACTCCACCAGTAAAACTTTGCAGTGGTACTATGCCAATGCCAATGGTTATGAGAAGGCAGAATATGCCCCTTACCCATTCCCTTTTGAATAGTAGAAAGAGAAAATACACTAAAGACGTGATCAGTTGTTGCGACAAGAAATCGATGCCTTCCGAACATAATTCAAATCTTGCAACAGGAGTTCGGACTAGTAAAAAAAGGAGTTTGATTTCTCTTGAGGAAGAATTAAGTAACGTTAAGAACTTTGATAGATTTTATGATCAAAGTACGTGCAAATTGAAGAAGGTCGTGAAAACTCAAGATGCAAGATCAACGTCAGTAAAACGAGACGATGTTGCATTGTGCTCTGCTAATAAAAAACCAAAACTAAGTCGTAGTACTAAAGTTGATGATTCAGACAAGTTTTCCGATAGTGATTTGGGTCGGGCACTAGCACTACCAGAAAAGGAGGTTGTTCGAGATACCGGCAGAAACAGGGAACGCGACGAAGAGGCAAAGTTAAAATTGCAAGATCAAACGATTGCAGAAAGGATTGAAGCGGCAAAGAAGTTAAAGTTGCAGAAACGTAGAGAAGCTGAAAGGAATGCTATAGAAAAGATGGTAAAGACAGTTGAATTTAATGAGGATGTGCAAGTATTGAGAGATTTTGAAAGACTGATTAGCGTTTGAGAGAATGATGTGCATTATGTACCACCTGGAAAGTTTTGGCTGAATGGATCTTCTGTACCACTTTTCTTTCCGATTGCTACTCTTTAGAATAGAGAGCCTTTCACATGACTCTAGGATTTAATGTTAGAAAAATTGTATTCTGTTGCTATTATATATTTAGCACTCTTGTAAAGACATATATAACGCTTTAGTCAAAGATTGAAGTTTGTATCTTAGCCATTTGTCCTCTTGACATCTGCTGATTTTCTTATCGTTTTTATTTGTGTCATTCAATTTATATTGTGTCTTCGGGTTGGGCCAGTATTTACTTCCACCCCTTTCCCACTAGCATGATAATTTGTGATTAGTTTCTTGTTGTTAGAGAACATATCGTTTCTACGAGCAAACTACATCATAATCAACACTTCATGAGTTTCTACGAGCAAACTATACTATTAAGAGTATCAACTCATTATAAGTAGTTTTTTTTTCTTTTCAACTTTTCTTATGGAACTTTGTTAACATACGTTCAAACAATCTCACTTTTGAACTAAGTTCCACATGACAATCATCATAGGCTATTTTGGAGATTAATTATGTGTCACTCATAACATCTTAGTATTATGATTAATGAAGCCCAAACCAGCCCGTAGACAACCAAAAGCACTAAGTCGGGCCCTATGCCATACTCTGCCATCATCATATTCGTCCGCCAAACTATTAGCTTTGTTATCAGTTGTTGGACTACAACGACTCAAAGATACTTGCAAGGTTTGTTCAAAATGAGCCAAAGAAGCCATAATCAACTCATAAAGGAGTTTAGATCGTGTTAGCTATCTTTAAGTTGTTAGCTAAAGCGCATTAGTTGATTCTAGATCGTGTCTTAGTTATTTTACCTATCCCATTCCTATAGCTCATGAGACATTGAACACTATCTAATGGGAGGTTCTAGACTCAAAATAAAAGCTAAGCTTTTATTCCTGATTAGCTATAAGAACTTTAGCACTTTAGCACATAATACAAACAAGGGCTCATGTTGGCCTCCGGATTGACTTGTTAATCTTAGACGATGATTAAAATGCAGGTAAGTGCGGATAATTTATTAAGAAAACTTAAAAGCATCATTATAAAACTGATTTGTTAAAGCATGTGAGTTTCTCTCTTATCCAATCCTAGAGGCAAAATTATTAAGTGAATAACTCAAAACGGAACAGGAATTAAGTTATCGAATTTCCATATGTGAGATGTGAATTAAATCCTATAGGCAGAATATCTAGGTGAGGGATTTAAAATTGATAGTCAATAGACGAGTGTTGAATAACCAACAGATTGATCTGAGTAATTTGAACTTATACTTCCTACAGGCATGTTCTCCAAATAATTAGATTACTTGTTATAACCGATAGACAAATTCCAAAATCATACATGAACAGGTTTACCCTTATTAAAATCTTATAGGCAGGATCTCTAGTTACAACATAGAAGTATGTTCAAGTCGTACTATATCCTATAGGCATGATCTCTAGGTTATAATTATTAAAGCATGTTGAAGTTGTATCAAAATCTAGGGGTGTCAATGGTTCGGTTCGGCCAGTTATTTTATAAAATAAAATTTGTACCATATTAATTTTTTCGGTCATTCTATTATATATAACCAAAATTTGTGTTTTTAAAACCATCCCAATCATGTCAGTTTCTCTTCGGTATCGGTATGGTTCGGTTAATTTTCGGTAACTCTTTTAGATGTCATGTAAAAGTCACTAGTAGAAGTAGAATGCAATAACATACGTACTTTTATAGGACTTAGTAAAACTCTCTAGTCATTTTTACAGTTTAGAAGGTGATAATTAAGAAAATGTTAAAGATGACGAGAGTATAGATCCATCAACTATTCTACAAGTTGGGATATTAACTAAGTTGGGATTCAAGAATAAAGTCTATAGAAGATTAAACATTAAAAATAAAAAAATCTAAATCATATGAAAGGAAACATATTCAATACATTGTAGTTTGCTACTCATAATCGCTACATTACCTTGTGTTTTGCTAGCGAATATGCCGGAAATAATTTAGTTTCAATAGAAGTAGCATAATAGGTTTGGGAATTAGGATTTTGAGTTTAATTACTAGTTTGCTTGTAACTGTTTCATAATTCCAAGGCCGAAGAAAAAATTTATTGCTTTATTATTTTTAAACTTAATATATAAATATATTTTTCACATTGTAAATTTATTCAGTACGACTCGGTATTTTTTCAATTTATTTCCATAAAATAAATACTTACCCTAATTATCAGTACAATTATAGATTTATATTAAAATCTATGATTTTATTAAGAAAACCCTAAAAATCGGTTCGGTGTGGTACGTTCAATCGGTTTAGTCGATTTTTAAATATCCATTGATACCCCTATCGAAATCTATGGACATATTCTCTAAATTGACATGTTGGGGCATACATTATATCATATAAAACGAGTTATGATACCATATAGGCAGGATTTCTAATATTATCACCTCATTAAACTCTATAGGCATACTTTCTAACAAAGAGTAAAATAAAGTCTCAACTCCCCAAATTATTTACTAGATCCCCAATAGTATTTACACATAGGTATTACAGAGCCAAATTGAATATGAAAGGAACTTAAACTAACTAGCGGCATTTGCATCTGTACCCGATTTTTGGGTCAACTTTTAATTTATATCCGCTTTGCAAAAAATATTGCAAGCTTATCCACTTTTCGGGTAACTTCAGACATACGGGCCTGAAGTAGCAAAAATTTATTTTTGAAGTTTGGACTTCAGAATGTTTTGCCCTGAAGTGTAGCCTTATCAAAGAATAACTTCAGATATTTTTGCCTGAAGTTTGGCCTGAATTGCAAAGGCAATCACGCAAACTTCAGTTCATAGTGCAATGACAAACTTCAGTTCAATAAAACTACAACATGTTTTGGCTGAAGTTTTCTTTTATGATAGCTGAACTTCAACATTCTAGGAGCTAAAGTTTATTTTGTAATTGTTGAACTTCAGCATTCTAGGAGCTGAAATTTTTGTTTATATTTGCTGAACTTCAGCATTCTTAGAGCTGAATTTCTAAGTCTGCACACGGAAATGGGGAAGATAATCTTTCTCCAGAAGTTCAAGAGAATACAAGTTTAATCAAAACATGTTTTTGGGATTTCCAAAATTACGAATAATTGCATCCATCCAAGAGAAATATAATCTTTTAGAAAAAGAATTCAACAAAAGAACATATTGTACATAAACAAATAATACTAAACAACAATGAATTTAATATATCATGATTAGCTGCTATTGATGCTGTTCATTTCAAAGATTAAAGAATGAAAAATATTAATAATGGGACAAACAAATATATATGAATCATAAGGCTAGAACGCATAACAATATCTCAAGGTTCAACATTCAGAAAACGAAGAAGGAGAAGGAAGAGGAGAAACATGCCTAAAGTTATTTAAAAAGTGGATACGAGTTAAAAAAAAAATTAAAAAGTGGATATAGGTTAAATGGGAGCAACCAAATAGGGCGCCCGTACAATTTTTACCAGGAAAACTTACACAAAAGTCCCAAATAAATCTCAACTTACCAACCTCTAGCCAGTAGTCATATACTTATCAAAACTAGCCAACAAAAATTGAAAAAACAAATAAATAAGGTTCTTTCTCTCAAAGAATCACATGCAAAAATCACCTTCCATATTTTTAAGTGTGATAAGAAACATTAGATGTAAGACGGAAAGAAAATTTCATGGATGAGGCATCAAATAAGGTGATGAAACACAAAAAAAAAATACAATATTCCAAAAGTCTAAGAAAAAAAGGAACTTTTTCAATGGGTATAGTTGAAATTCATCGAAAATATATAGATAAGTCAATATACAAAATTTGAGGAAGATTGGAGGTGATTTGGACTATTTTGTATCAAAATTCGTAATTAAATCGAGTTCAAAAAACTTTTCTGTGACACATGTATCAAACATGTATCACGCATGTATCTTACACACAGGTATACATGGATATATATGTGATATACAATTGATAAAAATTGTCACGCCCAAAAATTAAGGGATGAGACCGGCGCCTAACCGAATGAACCCGGTCAAGCGAACCTGATTTGTCTTTCCTATTCCACGCATTACCCCGTGATTTCAATATATGTTATTCATGTGAAATAGTCATTTATAACTTAAGCATAAACTTACGACTTGAATTCATTTCTAATTTTTATCATTCCCAACATATGATGTGAAATACTTACACAATACATACAACATTTACCAATGTGGAACACGATTCCGAACCGTACACTTACTACCCAAAATACACAATTACATTACCCACATTGTGTCTATGGAGCCTCTACGATTACAAAAGATTTAAATAATACTTGGTGGCAACAAGGTCCCGACTATACCTTACACTACACAATAAACTCAAAATGAGGCGACATGAGCCACACGTGGCCCCGGGAGGAAGTGGGGCTCACCAGAATAGCTGACAGAAAGGAGAGGAGGCACTACTGACGATGGGCTGAATTACCTGCTGTAGAACCACCTACATTCATATAAGAAAATGTAGTGCCCCCGGAAAAAGGGACGTTAGTACTGTGGAATGGTACTAGTATGTATGAACAAACTTTATCCCAAGTACAATCACACAATACACAGATAAGAGACAGTAATAGAACCAATCAATCAATGCACGTGGAAAGAAGCAACCAAAATCAACAAGTTTCACAATCTCTCCTTTTCCCCTTTCAACATCACCATATTTCAAGAGTTCCATAGATTTTCATTTCAATTGTGATAATGATCACATTCCATCCTTATTACCTCGGTCATACTTATTACCTCGGCCACCCTTATCACCACAACCCATCATCCTTATTA
Source organism: Nicotiana paniculata (assembly GCA_005239505.1). Taxonomy (NCBI): domain Eukaryota; kingdom Viridiplantae; phylum Streptophyta; class Magnoliopsida; order Solanales; family Solanaceae; genus Nicotiana; species Nicotiana paniculata. The sequence goes on from ML342096.1 coordinate 26,201, forward strand.
CTTCGTGTTGCGGCGCGCGACCTGATCCTGCCTGACAATTTAAATTCATAGCAACAACCACAAACAATTACATCACAAGAATCATCATTTCAAGGAACACAAGTTCATATCAACAATTTATTTATTTGGGCCCATGGCACCAAAGTTCTCACCAAGCAGTAATTCATGTACACGGTGTTGCCATAATCGTTCAACTCATTTACATCATTTCACAATACCCTTTTTTATTACTTTCCACGTACGGCTTTTAGCCATTATATACATTCCCACACTTGGGCACATTAACATTCTTTCATTCATCAACACATAATTTCATATCGATAGCCTCGAGCATTTACGAGCTTTGCACATAATAAGATAGGCACATCAAAACATTTTTCACAATCTCGTATAGCACGGTAGTATGGCAATCAACTAGGACAATCAGAGAATTGAATCTTACGTCTCACTACATTTGAACAATCAATTCACATATTTTCAAACAAGGTACACATACTGTATGCTCGGACCCAACAAGAGGATTCTACAAAGGTTAAAATTAGCCATACATACCTGGGGTCGAAATCCCTTTTTAACTTTTACTCACAAATCACCGAATCGACTAGTACCGTCAATCTAGTTCACAATTAAACATATTAAACTCAGAATTGGAAATCATGCATACAATTTGAACTCTTTTAAGCATAAGCATTTTATCGAACACTAGGAGACCCCATTAGATTAACACCCCTTCTTTGTGAATTTTACCCCAACTCTCTCCCCTTTTGCTAGATTAAGAAGTTTTACCCACATGCATGCATGGGTTTGACCTCCATTTTCAAGACCCATCTTATGTGTTTTATCTTAATTTAACATCTGAGACCTTTGGGGGAAAATGGGGTGAAGGATTACCTCTTTGAGTGAAGAAGATAACCCTAACTCGATAGATTCCATGTTTGAGCGACTTTTAAGAATCAATTTTGATGAAGAACTTTCTCTCTCAAGAACCCTCTCTCCCTTCTCTCTATTTTTGCTCAGAAATCAGTTAAATGAATGGGAGGGGTGTTTTAATGAACTGGGATCGTGTTTTAAAATTTAGAAAAATAAGAGCCCGACACAAGAATGCGGTCAGGAATGATCGCATTCCTAACATGCGGTCCGCAGAATCGATCGCAGAATGACCCTCAAGATGGGCAAAAATTTAAAACACATTGTGCAGGTATGCGACCACTATGCGGTCCGCATACATGTTATGCGATCGCATAGTGCGTCGCATAATCTCCCTCACCAAAATCAATGGGCAAGAATGCGACAACTATGCGGTCCGCAGAACCAACATGCGATCGCATTTTGGACCGCATAGTTGTCCTCAAATTGGGCAGTGATTCTGCTCATGTATGCGACCATTATGCGGTCCGCATACAAGTTATGCGATCGCATAGTGCGTCGCATAATGCCCAAATTTCTATAAAATTCATCTTTCAAATTCCGGGGTACTTTTTACTCAAATTAGGCCCGTTTTTAAACTTCCACAGTAAAAATAACTCGGGGATTCATTCGGGCATTATTTTAAACAAGAAAATTTTACGAGTCTTTACATCATCCCCCCCCCCCCCTAAAAGCATTNGAAAAATTTCGCCAGAGTTTCCTTTGTAATTAGGCCTATCTACCTGTTAGAAAGCCCCCGAAACACATTTCCAAGCATCATTACACAGTTTGCTACTCAATAACTTGCACGCAACGTTGTTACCTCAACAAATTGTATATACTCAATCACTCTAACAACTACACATAGTTCTTTCTTCTTATACCACAAATTTGCACATGATTCACATTCTTGCACATAACTTGGTCATTTTAAGGAGTCCCATACAACCCAATCACCTCAATACACCATATTCATTTCAATTAATCATTACCAACCTACACTACTATTAATCACTTGCCTACCACATACGTTCCACAAAACTTTCGTTTACTTCAAGGGTTGCACACTACCCAAATAGTAACAGCAGGTTCAGTTTTAACACACATTGGAAAGTTACTACAATAAGGCAATTAGGGGAAAATAGGGTGCTTTTGCACAAACTGGGCATAAAATATAATATGCTTAGAGATGAAAGTTCGGACGATCACTACTAGACTTATTCAAACAAACGGGGATATTTCTCTTTCATCTCATTTTTTGCTTCCCACGTGGCTTCCTCGACGTGCTGACTTCGCCACAATACTTTAACTGAAGCAATTTCTTTATTCCTCAATCTACGGACTTGTCTATCAAGAATAGCAACCGGAACCTCTTCATATGATAATTCTTCATTAACCTCAATAGTCTCAACTGGCACGATGGCTGATGGATCTCCAACCACTTTCTTTAACATAGACACGTGGAAGACCGGGTGCACTAATGACAATTCAAAGGGTAATTCCAACCTATAAGCCACTTGTCCTATCCTTTGAGTAATCCGATATGGTCCGACATACTTTGGGCTCAATTTCCCTTTCTTCCCAAACCACATCACTCCCTTCATGGGAGATACCTTCAAGAATACCCAATCATCTACTTGGAATTCCAATTCTCTTCGACGAACGTCAGCGTAGGATTTTTGACGGCTCTGAGCGGTTTTCATCCTCTTTTGAATGAACCTGACTTTTTCCACCACCTGGTGCACAAGATCTGGCCCTAACAATTCTATTTCACCAACCTCGAACCACCCAATCGGAGATCTACACCTTCTTCCGTACAATGCCTCAAATGGGGCCATTTGAATACTAGCGTGAAAGATGTTATTGTAAGCAAACTCGATAAGCGGTAAATGATCATCCCAACTACCCTTGAAGTCCAACAAACAAGCCCGTAACATATCTTAAAGCGTCTGAATAGTCCGCTCTGCATAACCATCAGTTGGCGGATGAAAAGCCGTGCTGAGATTTACCTGGGTACCCAAACTTTGCTGAAATTTTCTCAAAAGATTAGCCGTGAACTGGGCTCCTCGATCTGAGATAATAGAAACTGGAGTACCATAAAGCCTGACTATTTCCTTGATATACAATTGAGCATACTGTTCTGCAGTATCGGTGGACTTGACTGGCAAGAAGTGAGCTGATTTCATGAGTCGAACCACTATCACCCAAATCGAGTCGAACTTGCGCTGAGTGCGAGGTAACCCTACCACTAAGTCCATGTTGAGCATTTCCCATTTCCATATTGGAATTTCCATAAGCTGAGTTAACCCATCGGGCCTCTGATGCTCGGCCTTCACCTGCTGACAATTCGGACATTTAGATACAAAGTCTGCCACACCTCTCTTCATACCGCTCCACCAATAAATCTCCCGAAGATCCTGATACATTTTCGTAGAACGTGGGTGCACGGAATACCTGGAAGTGTGATCTTCCACCATCACCCTCTCCCGAAGATTATCCATATCAGGAACACATAGCCTTCCTTGCACCGTAAAGTACCATCATCGCTACCGAGTGAAAATGCCGAAATCTTGTTATTCAAAACTGCCTCCTTCAACTGCGCCAATGCTGGATCCATATACTGATTTTCCTTGACTTTCGCTACAAGTGATGATTCTGCCCCATTATGCACCATAATATTTCCCTCATCTGAGGTTGAGAGACAGACCCCCAGACTGGCCAATTGATAAATCTCTTGGGCTATAGGCCTCTGATCCTCTTTCAAATGAGCCAAACTACCCATAGACTTTCGACTGAGAGCGTCGGCCACCACATTCGCCTTCCCTAAATGGTACAAAATGTTCATATCATAATCCTTAAGCAATTCTAACCATCGTTGCTGCCTTAAATTCAACTCCTTCTGCTTGAACAAATATTGGAGACTCTTGTGGTCTGAGAACACGTCCACATGGACCCCATACAAATAATGCCGCCATATTGTTAATGCAAACACAACTGCCGCGAGTTCTAAATCATGCGTCGGATAATTATTCTCGTGATTCTTGAGTTTCCTAGAAGCATAGGCTATAACCTTCCCATGTTGCATCAACACACATCCCAAGCCAACCCTTAAAGCATCGCAATAAACCACAAATCCCTATGTGCCTTCTGGCAAAGTTAACACCGGTGTCGAAGTCAATCTTAATTTCAATTCCTGAAAGTTCTTCTCAAAAGCGTCGGACCATTGGAACTTAGTTTCTTTCTGCGTCAATTTAGTTAATGGGGAGGGGAGGGTAGAGAACCCTCCACTAACCTCTGATAATACCCAACTAGACCCAAGAAACTGCGAATCTCTATCGGGGTCATTGGTCTAGGACAATACTTCATCGCTGCGATCTTCTGGGGATCAACCTTAATCCCTTCTCTGGAAACAATATGACCCAAAAATGCGACTGACTCCAGCCAAAATTCACATTTTGAAAACTTGGCATACAATTGGTGCTGATGCAGAGTCTGAAGAACTGCCCTGAGGTGATTAGCATGATCCTCCCGACTCCGCGAGTAGACAAGGATGTCATCAATAAAAACAATCACGAAGGATTCAAGAAACGGTTTGAAAACCCAACTCATAAGATCCAAGAAAGTCACTGGAGCATTGGTCAGTCCAAATGACATTACCAAAAATTCAACATGGCCATAACGAGTTTTGAAGGCGGTCTTAGGAATATCCTGCTCCCTAATCTTCAACTGGTGATACCCCGACCGTAAATCAATTTTGGAGAAAAACTTCGCACCCTGCAATTGGTCGAACAAATCATCTATCCGAGGAAATGGATACTTTTTTTTTATAGTGACTTTGTTGAGTTGCCGATAATCAATACACATCCGAAGCGACCCATCCTTCTTCTTGACGAAAAGAACTGGAGCGCCTCAAGTCGACACACTCGGCCGAATGAACCCCTTCTCTAATAAGTCTTTAAGCTTCTCATTTAACTCCCTCAACTCTGCTAGCGCCATTTTGTATGGTGGAATAGATATTGGCTGCGTATCTGGCAATACATCAATCCCGAAATCAATATCTCTATCTGGCGGAATCCCTGGAAGCTCGTTTGGAAATACTTCAAGAAACTCATTCACGACTGGGACGGACTCAGGGACAAAAACTTTTGAAGTGGTGTCCACAACCCAGACCAAATGATAAACACACCCCTTTTTAATCATCTTCGAGGCCTTAAGGTAGGCAATAAACCTACCCTTTGGCACCACACCATTCCCTTTCCACACAATAACTGACTCATTAGGAAACTCTAGTCTCATAATTCTGGTTCGGCAATCGAGTTTAGCAAAGCACGAGTAAAGCCAATCCATTCCCATGATAACATCAAAATCTACCATCCCAAGCTCGATAAGATCGGCCGTGGTATCTCGACCACACACCGTGGCCATACAATTCCTATAGACTCGTGCGGTTGTAATAGAATCACCAATCGGAGTCGACACAGAGAACGGCTCATGAAGCTGTTCGGGTTCTATCCCAAAACTTGAAGCAATAAATGGGGTAACATATGAAAAAGAGGACCCCGGATCAATAAGAGCATAAACATCAAGTGCTTGAACAGTCAGAATACCTGTAATAACATCTGGAGAAGCCTCTGCACTGTGGCGACCACTCAAAGCATAGAATCGACTAGGTCTACCTCTACCTCGTACTCCACCCCTAACTGCACCATGCCCTGCTGGAGCTGGAGGACGTACTGAAGATGCGGTGACTGAAGAACCGGACGGCTGAGCAAAACCACTACCCATGCCCTGACTGGGCGCACGACAATCCCGTTGAAGATGACCTCTCACCCCACATCCGTAGCATACCGGGATATCCAGGTAACAAGGCTCGGTATGGAACCTCCCACACTTAGGGCATGGAGCCCTCCTCTGCTGCTGGAACCTCCCTCCTGGACGACCGGACTTATGGGGCCTCCTACTGTCTGATCCCGGTCCCCAGCGACTACTCTGCTGATAACGAGGCACTGATGGCGGTGCACTGGATGAGGACTGAGCATAAGACTGGGATGGCCCTGATGGTCCTCTCCTCTGAACTGGTCTCCCTTCTCCAGCTGAACTCCCCGAGTGGCCCGCTGACCGGGCCCTGCTACTACTCTCCCTCTCCGACCTTATCTTCAATTTTCTAGCCCCCGTGGCCTGGGCGAATCCCACTATCTTACCATAATTCATGTCTGAGTGCAAGGCAGCTGTAGCAACTTCATTCATAACCAAGGGACTGAGGCCCTGAACAAATCGTCGAACTCTGGCATCCATAGTTGATACCAACAGAGGAGCGTACTTGGACAATCTCACGAACTCCATGTGGTACTCCCACACACTCATATTACCCTTCTTGAGAACCTCAAACTCCGTAGCATGGGCTGCCATAGTCTCGGCAGGCAAGAAATGATCCATGAAAACATCAACGAACTCATCCCATCTCGTCGGAGGACTTCCTTCCCCATGGGAATTCTCCCACATCTCGAACCATGAATATGCTGCTCCCCTCAGCCTGTAAGATGCTAAATCAATCCCCTCTATCTCTGTAGCATTCATAACCCGAAGCGTCTTGTACATCTCATCCAGAAAGTCCTGCGGATCGGCCTCTGGATCAATACCTAAGAACTTTGGAGGGGTCAACCGCAGAAACTGGTTGACTCTGGAACCGCCGGAATCTCCCTGTCCGCTAGAGGACGCAAGGGCAGCATGAGATCTTTGGGCCTGAGCGGCTATCAACTGGGTCAACATATGAACAGCTCCCCTGAGGTCCCCATCGGAAGTACCATGACCTGAAGCTGGAACAGAAGAAGGATCAGGAATAGGAACACTCTGGTCTGAACAAAAAGTCCAGGTGGATTCAAGGTCGGGGATTCGCTCTCACCCGCACCATCGGGTACAGAATTCACAGCCACGCTTGGGGTGGCATTGGCCTCTAGTCCGAGTCGAGCTCTCTTCTTTGGTGCCATTACTGAAAATTTGGGAACAATGCACGAGTTAGACAAGGATATTTTCACTTTCCACTTCACCGCACGATATAGAATAACAATGAAAAGGGTGTTTCCTAAATGTCCATGTAGCCCCCTAATTATAGATGTGGTCGACAACAAACCGATAAGAAGGGATCTACTAGACACGGCTCTGAGACATCCTAGGACACTTTAAAAACATTAGGTTCTGATACCAAGTTTGTCACGCCCCAAAATCAAGGAACGAGACCAGTGCCTAATCGAATGAACCCGGTCAAGCGAACCTGATTTGCCTTTCCTATCCCACGCATTACCCCGTGATTTCAATATACGTTATTCATGTGAAATAGCCATTTATAACTTAAGCATAAACTTACGACTTGAATTCATTTCTACTTTTTATCATTCCCAACATATGATGCCAAATACTAACAAAATACATACAACATTTACCAACGTGGAACACAATTCCGAACCGTATGCTTACTACCTAAAATACACAATTACATTACCCACATTGTGTCTACGGAGCCTCTACGATTACAAAGGATTTAAATAATACTTGCCGGCAACAAGGCCCCAGCCATACCTTACACTACACAATAAACCCAAAATAAGGCGACATGAGCCACACGTGGCCCCGGGAGGAAGTGGGGCTCACCAGAACAGCTGACGGAAAGGAGAGTAGGCACTACTGATGGTGGGCTGAATTACCTATTGTAGAACTACCTACATTCATATAAGAAAATGTAGCGCCCCCGGCAAAAGGGACGTTAGTACTTTGGAATAGTACTAGTATGTATGAACAAACTTTATCCCAAGTACAATCAAACAATACACAGATAAGAGAAAATAATAAAACCAATCAATCAATGCACGTGGAAAGAAGCAACCAAAATCAACAAGTTTCACAATCTCTCCTTTTCCCCTTTCAACATCACCATATTTCAAGAGTTTCATAGATTTTCATTTCAATAGTGATAATGATCACATTCCATCCTTATTACCTCGGCCACCCTTATTACCTCGGCCACCCTTATCACCACAACCCATCATCCTTATTACTTCGTGTTGCGGCGCACAACCCGACCCCGCCTGACAATTTAAATTCATAACAACAACCAAAAATAACTACATCACAAGAATCATCATTTCAAGGAACACAAGTTCATATCAACAATTTATTTACTTGGGCCCATGGTACCATAGTTCTCATCAAGCAGTAATTCATGTACACGGTGTTGCCATAATCGTTCAACTCATTTACATTATTTCACAATACCCTTTTTCATTACTTTCCACGCACGGTTTTTAGCCATTATATACATTCCCACACTTGGGCACATTAACATTCTTTTATTCATTAACACATACTTTCATATCGATACCCTCGAGCATTTATGAGCTTTGCACATAATAAGATAGGCACATCAAAACACTTTTCACAATCTCTATCGCACGTTAGTATGGCAATCAACTAGGACAATCAGAGAATAGAATCTTACATCTCAACACATTTGAATAATAAATTCACATATTTTCAAACAAGGTACACATACCGTATGCTCGGACCCAACAAGAGGATTCTACAAAGGTTAAAGTTAGCCACACATACCTGGGGTCGAAATCCTTTTTAACTTTTACTCACAAATCACCGAATCGACTAGTACCGTCAATCTAGTTCACAATTAAACATATTCAACTCAGAATTGGAAATCATGCATACAATTTGAACTCTTTTAAGAATTTAATCGAACGCTAGGCGACCCCATTAGATTACCACCCATTCTTTGTGAATTTTACCCCAACCCTCTCCCCTTTTGCTAGATTAAGAAGTTTTACCCACATGCATGCATGGGTTTGACCTCCATTTTCAAGACCCATCCTATGTGTTTTATCTTTAATTAAAATCTGAGAACTTTGGGGGAAAATGGGGTGAAGGCTTACCTCTTTGAGTGAAGAAGATAACTCTAACTCGATAGATTCTGGGCTTGAGTGACTTTGAAGAATCAATTTTGATGAAGAACTTTCTCTCTCAAGAACCCTCTCTCTCTTCTCTCTATTTTTGCTCAGAAATCAGTTAAAATGAAGGGGAGGGTGTTTTAATGAATTGGGGTCGGGTTTTAAAATTTAGAAAAATAGGAGCCCCACACAAGAAGGTAGTCAGGAATGTGATCGCATTCCTGACATGCGGTCCGCAGATCGACCGCAGAATGGCCCTCAAGATGGGACAAAATTTAAACCACAATGTGCAGGTAAAAACAACTCGGGGATTCATTCGGGCATTATTTTAAACAAGAAAGTTTTACGGGTCTTTACACAAATATGATACTTATGTGATACACAAATGATACACAGTGTGATACGTATCATTTTTTTCATGTTCAGTTTTGTACCTTCGAATTTTCAATTCAAACCACCTCAAAACTTCACCAAATCATCCCAAAACGGAGATTCAAGCTCCTTAAGTTATACCTAATCTCTTTTAATAACACCCATTCAAAACAAAGCATAAATTTGACTTTTTTGCTACAAATGGCTAATTTGCTAATATTAGTAATATTTTGCTAATATTAGTAATATTTTATGAATTGACCAATTTTTGTAATGAGCTACTTATAGATGGACATAGCTGGTAGTTTCGTAAAAATTGCACGGGGCGCCCTATTTGGTCGCTCCCATTCAACCTATACCCATATTTTTAAAATTATTTAACCTATACCCTAATTTTTACAACTTTAGGCGCCTCCTTCTTCCTGCTACATGTGCGCTCCATTCTTCCACCTTTCTTTTCTACTCTTTATTTTTTGTAATTTGTAGTATATTTTACTGCTGATTTGCTCATAGTGACTGCCATTTTTGTTGAAACAGAGTTTTAGAAATTTTCTTCATCTATTTATAATTCATTGCATGTATTTATTATATTTTTAATGAATTTAGATTGATCCAGGAATGAAATATCAAACAACAAGCTGATTGCGGCTTTATTGATGCAATTCTTACACTAAGCTTTGAAAGTTGAACTATTATGGCACTCTTGATTTTAAATTTTTATTTACAAACATGGTCTATCTTGTGTTTCTTCCAATGCCGATTAGGATGTCCTGTTTCTCCAGTGCTTTCTGTTAATGAGGTGTTTAATTAGTTTGTCAGCAAATAAGAAACAAAACTTCAGCTAAAACATGCTGAAGTTCAGCAGATAGAGAACAAAACTTCAGCTAGTAGAATGCTTAAGTTCAGCAATTAAAAATAAAAACTTCAGCCAACACTAAGTTTACGCGAAAAGCTTCAGCTAAAACATGTTGAAGTTTAGCAAATAAAGAACAAAACTTCAGCTAGTAGAATGCTTAAGTTCAGCAATTAAAAATAAAAACTTCAGCCAACACTAAGTTTACGCGAAAAGCTTCAGCTAAAACATGTTGAAGTTTAGCAAATAAAGAACAAAACTTCAGCTAGTACGACTGTAGGAAAAAAACTTCAGCTTATTTAGTGCTGATGTTTTTATAAATGAACTAAATAACTTCAGCATCTTCTGCTGAAGTTTTTGAAAAAGCTTTATGACAAAACTAATGAATCCAGGATAAAATTTCAGCTTATTTAGTGCTGAAGTTTTTACAAATGAACTAAATAACTTCAGCATCTTCTGCTGAAGTTTTTGAAAAGGTTTTATGACAAAACTATTGAATCCAGAACAAAATTTCAGCTAAAACATGCTGAAGTACAGCAAATAGAGAATAAAACTTCAGCTAGTAGAATGCTTAAGTTCAACAATTAAAAAAAACTTCAGGCCCGTCTACTAGAATGCTGAAGTTTGCGTGATTGCTCTTTCTACTTCAGGCTCGTATGCCTGAATTTTACGCGAAAAGTGGGTACGTTTGAATTTTTTTTTGCAAAGCGGGTATAAGTTAAAATGTGACCCAATAAGCGGGTATAAATGCAAATCCCCCTGTAGTTTCCCTTTTTACAACTAATTGCAAGCCTTAGGCCCATTTCGAGCTTCTATAAACTTCAGCGGACTTGGACTCTCATACTCGTAGCCCAGGTTGGGACTCCCCTAACCCATGAATGCACAAGGTGAAATAGACAGTCGAATGCTTAAGCCCAATACCTATTCTGGCCCATGAGACTAGACTTAACTAGAACCATACTTTTATACAACTTCAGTAATGTGCAACAGGATGTATATGATTAAAGACATGTATGGGATACTATGGGCACGGATTATAATACAAGGCCAAAAATTAATTCACAGAATTTATAAGTATCAGTAGGCCTGCTTGGAATAGAAAGGGGAAAGCAAAAGGGCATTATTTTTTAAGCACAGACCAAGATAATGTAGTTTATGCTTCATGAGGATCATGCCATATGCAGTTCTAGATCTAGGGGTGGACGATACTCCTGTAGCAATTTATGATAGGTGTCGGATGGACTATATGTGTGAGTACGAGTTTGGAATGGAGATGGTGCTATAAATGGGAGACGTCCTACAGTGTGGTACGGATGACAAACTGAATTTGGGTGAACGCTTATTATAAATGAGCGTTGTTAGGTGTAAAGTAGTATGAAAAATTGGCTCTTGTTAATGGTCTTTTGGATATTAAATGGTGATAGAAATATAAAGAAAAATGGAAGTTAAAAGTGGAAATGGGAGTGAAAACTGCTTCTGTGATGAAACGATCATCTTCATTTCTTACTATAGGTATTTAAACATGATTTACATTCCCTTTAGACCATAAAGAGTGCATTCGAACGATAAGGGTGACGTCCTTGGGCTATCATGTCTTTGGGCCATGGAGTATATAAGAAGCGATTCTGTAACGACCCGACTGGTCGTTTTGAGTATTTGTACTTTTTTTGGTAGTTAGAGGGCACGAGTATCCTTGCATGATGTATTATGACTTGTGTGAATCGTCGCCTCTGGTTTTCAAGTTATTCGGAATCGATTTGGAAGTATGAACTTCAAGATTTAAGCTTTAAGTTGGAAGAGTTGACCAAGTTTGACTTTTTAGCATTTGACCTCGGGTTGGAGTTTTGATGGTTCCGTTAGGTCCGGATGGCAATTTTGGACTCGAACGTATGCCTGGATTTGCATTTGGATGTTTCTAAAAGGATATGGCACTAATTGGTGAAAGTTGGAAATTTGAAGATTTAGAAAGTTCATAAGTTTGGCCGGAAGTTGACTTTGAGGATATCAGATTCAGATTGTAGTTCCGGGAATTGGAATAGCTTCGATATGTCATTTTGGACTTGTATGCAAATTTTGAGTTCATTCCGGGTTGATTTCATATGATTCGGTGCGAGTTGTGGAAGTTGAAAGTTGAAAGTGTATCGATTTTGATTTGAGGCGCGATTCATCATTTAAATGTTGCTATGTGAGATTTGACGCCTCGAGTAGGTCAATGTTATATTTTGGGACTTGTTGGTATGATTTGACGAGTTTCCGAGAGGCTCGGGTGTATTTTAGATCATTAGTTGAGAGACTAGTTAAGTTAAGTAATATGGAGTTTGACCATGGTCAATATCGGGTCAAGACGACCTTCTTTGGTTTTTTGAGGGCGCAAGCAGATCCGTAGCGTGTTTTATGATTGAAATGCATATATGGTTTGTGTCCGGGAGGTTCAGGATTAGTTTCGGGGTGGTTTCAGATCATTTCTGTGAAGTTTGGGTTTGCTGGTACTGGTATTTCACAATTGCGAACTTTTTGTTGCAATTGCAAACTATGCATTTGCAAACATCTGGTCGCAATTGTGAACTGTCCGCAATTGCGAACTTTTGGCCGCAAATGCGACATCTGCAGCTAGGTTAAGAGTTGGAGTTTCAGGATTTTAGCTCATTCCTTCATATTTTGAACCCTATACTCAAATTTGGATGATTTTTGGAGGCGATTTTCACCACAAGGATTAGGGTTAGTGTTCTCTACTTGGTTTTGATTATATTTCATGAATCTATCTTCAATTTTTGCATTTGAATTATGATTTTCAAAAAGAAAGTTGGGGGTTTTGTCTAAATTTTCCTAAATTAAATTTTTAGTTTTGAACATCGATGCGGAGTTGGATTTGAGTGAAATTAGTATGGTTGGACTCGTAATTGAATGGGTTGTTGGATTTTATAAGTTTTGTCGGGTTTCGAAGTGCGGGCCCGAGTTTGAATTTTTGGTTGACTTTGAGTAAATGTGTAAAGATTCAACCTTTATATATTGGGTTTGCTTACTATGGTACTATTTGATGATTTTGAGTCGCTTTTGGCTAGTTTCGAGCTGTTCGAAGGATGATTTGAATGGGATGGCGCCTCTAGTGTATCGATTTGGCTTGTTTGAGGTAAGTTTCTTCTGACTTTGTTGAGGGAATTTTTCCCACTATTTGACATTATTTTCTACATGTGGGGGTGATACATATATGAGGTGACGAGCATATATGCATGTGCCAGGATTAATCATGCTCAGGGACAGATTATGCTATGAATTGTGCCTTGTAAAATTACGTGACCATCTCGCTTCATGTCTTACTTGACTCATAGATACTAACAATGTAGAACTAAATGTTAGAAACCAAGATTTAGTTTATTATAACTGGATTAAAATTTGACGGAATTCTAAGAAAAACATTGATGTGTCTAATTCGGTCATCACTATGCTTAATCATTAATACATTGCTACGGCCGATATTCTTGACATACTAGATTCGATACTCGTGTTGTAATCATTCGTGAGATTTTTTGAAATACTTGAATCATAAGGTTCCTCAGAGTTTATTGAACTATTATCAGCTTGAAAGTTGTGATTGGGATTCATTTGGAATATTCGTTTAAACACACTCCTTGATATTATTTACGCTTCCAACCTTGTTTGCCATTGATATACATATGTTTGGTAAGGAAGAGAGTAAAGCATGAAGGGTGATGTCGTGCCATGTTATGTGAGTGTAAAGCACGAAGGGTGATGTCGTTCCATCATTTGAGAGTAAAATCACGAAGGGTGATGTCGTGCCATATCAATTGAGAGTAAAAGCACGAAGGATTATGTCGTGCCATATCATTTGAGAGTAAAAACACGAAGGGTGATGTCGTGCCATGTTATGTGAGTGTAAAGCACGAAGGGTGATGTCGTATCATTTTATTTATATTATCATGCTTTTAAATTATCATGAGTTCATGACATGATTGGTGTTTCCGTGCAGGCGAGGACGAGGGACATGCATTATATTGTGATATTTTTTCCTTGTGTATATGTTCATGCCTTTACATTGAGTTGTTATTGCCGTATTTATGGTTCTTAGGTGACTTATCGTTAATTCCCCGTCCTTGTCCTCTATCTTAATTGTTATTGTGTTGCCTATGCCTTCTACTTGCTAAACTTGCAAATACCATGCCTACTTCTTGCTATAATAATTACATCTTTGTCGTATCTATTTTGTTGCACTTTAGTACAGGCCTTCTACCATGTTAGTCATTCATACCTCTACTTGATAACTTATAAAGATCATGTGTTCCCCTCTTATTCGTTATATCCATATTTAGGCCTCCACCGTGCTAGTTAGTTGAAGTTTATGTTCCTGTTTCCTAATTGTTGTCATTACTCCTATGATTTCCGCCTAGTCTATTACTATTGCCCATATGTATATTGCTATTTGTGTATTGTCTACTTTGTCATTATTGTTATCGGTATTTCTGCCATCTAGTTGGTACTGTTAATCACATATTAGGTGAGGATGGGATAAATGCACGAAGAGTGTTGCCATGTAATTGACTTGATATCTGAGTACATTCCTCACGCTATGAAAGTTATGGAGTGACTATCGTGGCTATTTCTTTTCGTTCTAAGGAAAAGATTGGTCGAGATATTGGAAAATGTTAAATTGAGATCTCTTCTAGTATTCAGTTATTGCTTTGCATATTTGTTTCGTGTACTCTTTTATGTTATATCGTAGTATAGTTCTATTGCTAGTTCACAGTCATGTTTTATCAGTGAGTATCTTTTAACTAAAAAGCCTTGTCACTACTTCGACGAGGTTAGACAATATACTTACTGGGTACATGGGGTCAGTTGTACTCATATTACACTTCTGCACCTTGCGTGCAGATTTTGTAGTGGAGCTGCTGGTGATGTCGGGAGCTAACTCTGAAGATGTTCGTGCATTCCGGAATATAGTTGCCACTTGTCTTTGGTAGTTTTAGATTTTGCAAATCTGTGTATGTAACTTTCGAACATATCGTGTATTTATTTGTACTAGCTTTGTAAATTTCAAATTCTTAGAAGCTCATCATTCATACTACCAGTCCTTGGGTTAATATGTAAATGTTTAGATAATTCTTCACTGTTTTCTATAACTTTCATTTGGATTGTATTGACTGTTAGTTGACTTACCTAGCGGGTCGAGTTAGGTGTCATCACGGTTAGTGATTTTCGGGTCGTGACAGATTCTTATGTCATAAAATGATGTTTTTAGGACATGTAAATAATGCCTTTAGACTATGATGCTTTGGATGATATTGTACGAAATTGGATCCTTAGGCTATAAAATCGTATCTTTGGGCTATAAAAATAATGTCTTAAGACTACGATGCCTTAGAATTAAAGAATTGGCACGACCCAAACTACCATGTCATGATGGCGCCTAGCGGGGTACAAGGCTAGCCGACTCATTACTCAAAACAACGTGATATTTCATTTCAAAGCTAATTTCAAGCTATTTCATAATAAAACTTCATAAATAAATTAAAAACAAATGAAAAGTGCGGAAAGAAAAGCGAGACATCGAGTGTCACTAGTTATGAGCATCTATGATACATGTTTGATAATACTAAGACTAATACAGCCTGGAAAACAACTAAAACATCTATAGGAAGATAGGAGAGATAAGGGAAGGGCTGTGATCGCTAGGCAGCTACCTTGCCAACTCCGATAGATCCCCGACGGATGAAATCAACACTCGCTAGCGTGTCTAGTAACACCTGGATCTGCACACAAGGTGCAGGGGGTAACGTGAGTACTCCAACTCAGTAAGTAACAATCACAAATAAAGACTGAGCAGTAGTGACGAGCAGTAAAACACATAAAGTCCACATCATGAAATCTCAATAAAATACAACATGCTTTAAAATCAGTATTTGAGCCAAATCATCTCTTATAAAATCCAGTTCCGATGAAAATTCATTTAAAGATATTTTTCAATAGTTTCAAAAGAGGCTCAATGCAAAAGAAAGTGAAAATGACGAAGTCATAAATAGCCCCTCGGGCAAAACATCACTCATATACAGCCCCTCGGGCAAGCCTCACAGTCACTCGTAATCAGCCCCTCGAGCATATCTCACAATCACTCATAACAGCCCCGCAGGAATACCTCAGCATCACTCATGCCTCCCAGTCGCTCAGCACTCGGAACTCGCACTCAGTAGGTACCTGCGCTCACTGGGGGTGTGTACAGACTCCAGAGGGGCTCCTTCAGCCCAAGCACTATATCAAGCCATATCATGGCATCAATCACTTAGGCCCTCGGCCTATAATAAACATGCTCCGGCGTGCAGCCCGATCCTATATAATATCCTCACAAATCAGACCCTCGACCTCACTCAGTCAAAAACCTCTCAAGCCACTTGGGTATTTCAGTAAAAACAGGGAACTCGGCCCAAAACAACATTTATATGCATCAAAATCGAGTAATAAAACTAAGTTATGCAGTAAACATGTATCATCATGACTGAGTATAGATTTCAAATAAAAAACAGTGGGAGGATGGTAAGAAAATGCCCCTGAGGGTCCAAACAGTAATGGCACAAGGCTCAAACATGGCATTCAACCCAAGTTGTAAGAAGTCTTTCTAAAACACATAACTATTATACAATTTCAAACAAAATATGCAACTCTTCAGTTGCTACGGGATGCAACAAGTCACAATCCCCAATGGTGCACACCCGTCACCTAGCATGTGCGTCACCTCAAATAGTAAAATGATACGAAACCCGGGGTTTCATACCCTCAAGACTGGATTTACAATCGTTACTTACCTCAAACAGGTCAAATCTCTAACTCGCGATGCTATTGCCTCTCGACTCGGCCTCCAAATGCTCCGAATCTATTCAAAATCAGTATATTACCATCAATATACGCTAATGGAATGAATTCTACAAGAAAAACTATCGATTAGCCCAAAATCCCAAATTCGGCTCAAACCCGGCCCCCGGGCCCACGCCTTGAAATCTGACAAAACTTGCAAACCTAGAAAGCCCATTTACTCACGAGTCCAACCATACCAAATTTATCAAAATCCAACCTTATTTGACCCCTCAAATCCCCAAATCAAACTCTCCAATTCCCAAGCGCTAATCCTCTCACTTTCATCCGTAATTTCCACTAATTACATGCTTAAACAACTGAAAATTACCATAATCACGAGTATTAGGCTCAAGTACCTTACCTCAATGAAAGCCCCCTTGATTCTCTCTTCAAAACTCTCCAAAAGATTCAAAATCTGAATAGCAATGGTGAATAATACTCAAAAATTCGCGAAGTGTGCAATATATACCTTCTGCCCAGGTTTTCCGCACCTGTGGTCCTTAACTCGCACTTGCGGAAATCACTTATCCGCCCAAACTCCACACCTGCGCCTCATTTCTCGCCCATGCGAACTCGCAGGTGGGCAAACTTTCACACCTGCGCTCAATGCCCAACCTTCCAAACTTTCGTATCTACGCACACAGCCCCGCGCCTGCGACCTCGCACCTGCGGCTCCCCTTTTGCAGGGGCGGAAAAACACCAGAAGCCCAACACCAGCAAAAACAACAGTTCCTTAGCACCAAAAATCCACCCGTTAACGACCTAAAACATACCCGAGGCCCTCGAGACCTCAACCAACAATACCAACGAGTCACATACCAAAATACGAACTAAGTCGAGCCTTCGGAACACTCGAAACAACATCAAAACACCAAATCAACCTCGAATTCAAGCTAAAGAACTTCTAAACTTCCAAATTTCGCAGACGACGCCGAAACCTACCAAACTTCTTCCGAATAACCTCAAATTTTTCACACATGCCACAAATGGCCCTACGAACCTATTCCAACTCCTGGAATTCCATTCCGACTCCGATATCAAATTTTCCACTGCCGATTGAAAAATCACCAAATTTCCAATTTCGCCAATTCAAGCCTAATTCTACCATGGACCTCCAAATTATATTCCGGACACAATCCTAAGTCCAAATTCACCTAACGGAGCTAACCGAACCATAAAAATCCAAATCCGAGATTGTTTACTCATAAGTCAACATTTGGTTGACTTTTCCAACTTAGACTTCTAAATAAGAGACTAAGTGTCTAATTCCACTCCAAAACCACTCCGGACCCGAACCAACCAACCCGATACAACCCAATACAGCTGAATAACACATAAAGAAGCATAAATGGGGGAAACAGGGCTATAACTCTCGGAACGACCGGTCGGGTCGTTACATCCTCCCTCTCTTAAACAAACGTTCATCCTCGAACGAGTCTAGAAACATTCCTGGAGTCTCAAATAGGTGTGGATATATGGTCCACATCTACCGCTCGATCTCCCAGGTGGCCTCCTCCACACACTTCCCTCTCTACTAGACCTTCACTGGAGTTATGTCCTTTGGCCTTAACCTCCGAACCTGCCGATCCAAAATAGCCGCCGGCTCAACATCATAAGTGATATCACAGTCCAACTGAACAGTGTTGAAGTCCAAAACATGGGACGGATCGCCAACATACTTCCGAAGCATGTAAACATGAAATAGCGGATGCACATTCGACAAGCTAGGTGGTAAGGCCAGCTTATAAGCCACCTCCCCTATCCTCTGAAGCACCTCAAAAGGCCCAATGAACCGGGGGCTCAACTTTCCCCTCTTCCCAAACCTCATAACACCCTTCATGGGTGATACCTTCAGCAAGACCTTCTCCCTAACCATAAATGACACAACACGGACCTTCCTGTCCGCATAGCTCTTCTGCCTAGACTGCACCGTGCGAAGCCGCTCCTGAATTAATTTCGCCTTATATAAAGCATCCTGAACCAAGTATATAAACAAGAGTCTAGCCTCATCCGGCTCAAACCATCCAACCGGAGATCTACACCTCCTCCCATATAAAGCCTCATACAGAGCCATCTGAATACTCGACTGATAATTGTTGTTATATGCAAACTCCACGAGCGGCAGAAAATGGTCCCATGAACCCCCAAAGTCAATAACACAAGCGCGCAACATGTCCTCCAAAATTTGAATAGTGCGCTCGGACTGCCTATCCGTCTGAGGGTGAAAAGCTGTGATCAACTCAACCTGAGTACTCAACTCTTATTGCACGACCCTCCAAAACTGCGTTGTGAACTGAGTACCTCTATCAAAAATGATGGAAAATGGGACACCATGCAGACGAACAATCTCTTGAATATAAATCTCAGCTAACCGCTCTAAAGTGTAATTAGTACCAATAGGAATGAAGTGCGAGGACTTGGTCAACTGATCCAAAATAACCCAAATAGCATCGAACTTCCTCGAAGTCCGTGGGAGCCCAACTACAAAGTCCATGGTGATTCGCTTCCACTTCCACTCCGGAATATCTAATCTCTGAAGCAAGCCTCCCGGTCTTTGATGCTCATACTTAACCTGCTGACAGTTGAGACACCGAGCTACAAACCCAACTATATCGTTCTTTATCCGCCTCCACCAATAGTGCTGTCTCAAATCCTAGTACATCTTCGCGACACCCGAATGGATGGAATACCGCGAGCTTTGGCCCTCCTCAAGAATCAACTCTCGAAGCCCATCTATATTAGGCACACATATCCAGCCTGCATCCTCAAAACACCGTCATCACCCATAGTCACATCCCTAGCATCACTTTACCGGACCATGTCCTGAAGAACGAGCAAGTGGGGTTCATCATACTGACGCTCCCTGATACGGTCATAAAGAGAAGACCTGGAGACCACGCAAGCGAATACCCGACTAGGCTCCGAAATATCCAATCTCACAAACTGGACCGCTAAGGTCTGAACATCCAATGCCATCGGTCTCTCTACTGCTGGAAGGTATGCTAAACTCCCCAAACTCTCCGTCCGGCGACTCAAAGCATTGGCCACCATATTGGCCTTCCCCGGATGGTATAAAATAGTGATATCATAATCCATAAGAAGCTCCAACCATCTCCGTTGATGCAAATTACGGTCCTTCTACTTAAACAGATTTTGTAGACTCTGGTGATCAGTATAAATCTCACAACGAACCCCATAAAAATAATGACGCAAATATTCAAGGCGTGAACAATGGCTGCTAACTCAAGATCATGCACCAGATAATTCTTCTCATGTGCCTTCAACTGGCACAAGGTGTAGGTAATCACCCTACCCTCCTGCATCAAAACACAACCAATGCCTATCCTCGAGGAATCACAATACACGGTATAAGAACCTGAAGCTGATGGCAGAACTAACACTGGAGCTGTGGTCAAAGCAGTCTTAAGCTTCTAAAAGCTCTCCTCACACTCGTCTGCACCTGAATGGAGCGCCCTTTTGGGTCAATTTGGTCAAGGGAGAAGAAATAGATGAAAATCCCTCCACAAAGCGACAGTAATAACCCGCCAAACCAAGGAAGCTCCTAATCTCCGTAGTTGAGGACGGTCTAGGCCAACTCTGCACCGCCTCTATCTTCTTCGAATCCACCTAAATACCCTCCCTGGACACCACGTGCCCCAAGAATGCTACCGAACCATGCCAAAACTCACACTTGGAGAACTTTGCATAAAGCTTCTCTTCCCTCAATCTCTATAATACAATCCTCAGATGCTAAGCATGCTCCTTATGGCTACGAGAGTACACCAGGATATCATCAATGAATAAAATAACTAAGGTATCCAAATATGGATCGAATACACTGTTCATCAAATGCATGAATGTTGTTGGGGCATTGATCAGCCCAAAAGACATCACCAAAAACTCATAATGGCCATAACGGGTCCTGAAAGTTGTCTTAAAAATATCCAAATCCCGAATCTCCAGCTGATGATACCCGGACCTCAAATCAATCTTAGAGACCACCTTCGCTCCCTAAAGCTGGTCAAATAAATCATCAATACGAGGCAAAGGATACTTGTTCTTGACTGTGACCTTGTTCGACTGCCTGTAGTCAATACACATTCTCATTGAACCATCCTTCTTCTTCACAAATAGAACGGGTGCACCCCAAGGTGACACACTAGGCCGAATAAACCCCTTATCAAGGAGTTCCTGAAGCTGTTCTTTCAATTACTTCAACTCTGTTGGTGCCATATGATACGATGAAATAGAAATAGGCTGAGTGATTGGCACCAAATCAATACCAAAGTCTATATCCCTGTTAGGTGGCATGCCCGACAGGTCTACAGGAAACACATCCAGAAAATCATGGACCACTGGAACAAAATAAATAGTAGGAGTCTCTGCACCGACATCCCTCACAAAATCCAAATAAGATAGGCAACTCTTCTCAACCATACACTGAGCCTTCAAGTAGGAAATCACCCTACTCGGTACATAATCTATAGAACTGCTCCACTCAACCCTCAGGAATCTCGGCATCGCTAAGGTCACGGCCTTAGCGTGACAATCTAGAACATCATGACATGGAGATAACCGATTCATGCCCAATATCACATAAAATCTACCATACTAAGAAATAATAGAGCCACTCGGGTCTCCAGACCCCTAATAAACACCACACATGACCGATACACACGGTCCACAACAATAGTATCGCCTACATGAGTAGATACATGAACATATGAAACTAATGATTCACGGGGCATATTAAAAAAATTAGTAAATTATGAGGAAACATATGAATAGGTGGAACCAGGGTCAAATAATACGGAGGCATCTCTGTGACAAACTGAAACAATACCTGTGATCATGGCATCTAAAGTCATAGCATTTGGTCTGGCTGGGAGTGCATAGAAACAGTCCTTACCACCACATGATCGACCTCCCCCTCTAGGGAGACCTCTAGCTGACTGACCCCCACTCCTAGCTGGATGGGCGGGTGGTGAAGTAACTGGAGATGAAGTCGACGACTGACTCCTATGCTAAGATGAACCCCCATGATGATGAGGACACTGCCTCCACATATGCACAAACTCCCCACACTCAAAATAACTCCCTGGTGCTGGTGACGGGGACTGAAGGGAACCCCTAGCACCGGGATAATTGGTAGAAGAACCTGGCATGGAGGAGCCCTGAACTGATGGAGCACGGGATGAACTCTGGGGTAGGAGGGAACTAAATCATGAGTGGCCCTGATGAGAACTGTGAGAACCATGACCCGATGATGCACCCCGATGGATTGGGCGAGCTGACCGTGTATGCCTGAATGGACGGCCTCTGCCGTGCTGGAACTGACACCCATGAGGAGCACCACTGAATCCACCTTGACCATGAGGCCTCTTATCCTCCCTCTCACTCCTCTCCTGACCATAAACCGTCTCAATCTGTTTAGCAATGTCGACAACCTCATCAAAAGTAGCACCAGACACACTCTCTCCGGTCATAAGCAATTGAAGCTGAAAATCGAGGCCATCTATAAACTTCTGATCCTCTCTCGTTCTGTGGGAACCAACTAGACCGCATGACGGGCCAACTTAGAGAACTGCATCTCATACTGAGTAACAAACATATCACCCTATCAAAGCTGCTCAAACTGCCTGTCTAGCTCCTCTTTGCGGGACTCGGGTACAAACTTCTCCAGAAAGAGAACGGAGAATTGTTTCCAAGTAAAACTGCGCCAACCGGCCTACGCCTCTTGTAAGCCTCCCACCAACTAAATGCAGCCCCTAAGAACTGGAAAGTAGTGAATGAGACCCCACTGGTCTCCAGAATACCTGATGTCCGAAGTATCCTCTGACACGTGTCCAAGAAACCCTGTGCATCCTCACCCTCAACACCACTAAATGAAGGAGGCTGGAGTCTCCCAAACCTCTCCAATCTGCAATTCTCATCCTCTGGCATAACAGGAACTATATAGTCCTAAGCAGCTACAACCGACTGGGATGGAGGTGCCCCCGGTGTCTGAAGTCCCTGAACAACCTGCTCAGGTGTGTGAGCGGCGGGAGTCTGAGTGCCTCCCCTGCCCTGAGAAGTGGCTGCGGCCGTAGTAACTGAGACCACCTGAGCAAGGCCAGTATATACTGATAAGATCTGAGCTAGGGCCTCTTGAAGGCCAAGAATCACAATAGGCACAAAGGGTGCTTGAGCTGGTCCTGCTGGAGCATCTGCAGCTGGGACCTGATCTAGAGTAACTGGAGGGTATACAGGTACTATCATGGCTACTACTCGGGCTGCACCCTTACCCCTACCATGGCCTCGACCATGGCCTCGGCCTCTCACCGGCCTAAATGGTGGCTGGTCATCCTGTCCGGTAGTGCGGGTCCTCACTATCTGTGAGAGAATGAAACAATAGAAGTTTAGTTACCAGATTCAATGGATTCGCACGACAAGAATTCAAGAATGTGAGATTTTTCCTAAGGGTTCTACAACCTCTCGAAGATAAGTATGGACGTCTCCGCACCGATCCGCAAAACTCTACTAAACCTACTCATGACTTGTAAGACCTATGTAACCTAGGCTCTGATACCAACTTGTCATGACCCAAACTACCATGTCGCGATGGCGCCTATCGTGGTACTAGGCTATCAGACTCATTACTCAAAACAACGTGATATTTCATTTCAAAGCTAATTCAAGCTATTTCATAATAGAACTTCATAAAGAAATTCAAAACAAATGAAAAGTGCGGAAAGAAAAGCCCGACATCGGGTGTCATTAGTCATGAGGATCTACGATACATGTCTGATAATACTAAGACCAATACAGCCTGGAAAACAACTAAAATATCTATAGGAAGATAGTAGGGAGAAGGGCAGGGCTGCGATTGCCAGGCTGCTACCTTTCCAACTCCGATATATCCGCGACGGATGAAATCAACACTCTCTAGCACATCCAGTAACACCTGGATCTGCACATAAGGTTCAGGAAGTAACGTAGGTACGCCAACTCAATAAGCAACAATCACAAATAAAGGTTGAGCAGTAGTGACGAGCAGTAAAACACATAAAGTCCACATCATGAAATCTCACTAAAATACAACATGCTTTCAAAGCAGTATTTGAGTCAAATCATCTCGTTTAAAATCCAGTTCCGGTGAAAATTCATTTAAAGATATTATTCAACAGTTTCAACAGAGGCTCAATGCAAAAAAGAGTGAAAATGATGAAATCGTACACAGCCCCTTGGGCAAAATATCACTCATATACAGCCCCTCGGGCAAGCTTCACAGTCACTCGTAATCATCCCCTCGGGCATACCTCACAATCACTCGTAACAGCCTCGCGGGCATACCTCACCATCACTCATTCCTCCCAATCACTCAGCACTCAGCACTCGATGCTCGGCACTCAAACTCATTAGGTACCTGCGCTCACTAGGGGTGTATACAGACTCTAGAGGGGCTCCTTCAGCTTAAGCGCTATATCAGGCCAAATCATGGCATCAATCACTCAGGCCCTCAGCCTATAATAAACATGTTGTGGTGTGCAGCCCGATCCCATATAATATCCTCATAAATCAGGCCCTCGACCTCACTCAGTCATAAACCTCTCAAGCCACTCGGGCATTTTAGTAAAAATAGGGAACTCAGCCCAAAACAACATTTATATGCATCAAAACCGAGTAATAAAATTGAGTTATGCAGTAAACATGTATCATCATGACTGAGTATAGCTTTCAAATCAAAAACAGTGAGAGGATAGTAAGAAAATTCCCCTGAGGGTACAAATAGTACTTGGACAAGGCCCAAACATGGCATTCAGCCCAAGTTATAAGAAGTCTTTCTAAAACTCATAGCTATTATACAATTTCAAACAAAATATGAAACTATTCAGTTGCTACGGACGGACCAAGTCACAGTCCCCAATGGTGCACGCTCACACGCCCGTCACCTAGCATGTGCGTCCTTCAAAATAGTAAATTGATACGAAATCCAGGGTTTCATACCCTTAGGACTAGATTTACAATCGTTACTTACCTCAAACATGTCAAATCTCTAACCCGCTGATGCTCTTGCCTCTCGACTTGGCCTCCAAATGCTCCGAATCTATTCAAAATCAGTATATTACCATCAATATACGCTAATGGAATGAATTCTACAAGAAAAACTATCAATTAGCCCAAAATCCCGAATTCGACTCAAACCCAGCCCACGTCTCGAAATCCGACAAAACTTGCAAAACTAGAAATTCCATTCACTCACGAGTCCAACCATACCAAATTTATAAAAATTCGACCTCATTTGACCCCTCAAATACCCAAATCAAACTCTCCAATTCCCAGTCCTAATCCCCTCACTGTCATCCCTAATTTCCAAAAATTACATGATTAAACAAGTCAAAATTACCATAAACACGATTATTAGGCTCAATTAACTTACCTCAATGAAAAACCCCTTGATTCCCTCTTCAAAACTCTCCCAAAGCTTCAAAATCCAAATAGAAATGGTGAATAATACCCAAAAATTTGCGAAGTGTGCAATATATACCTTCTGCCCAGGTTTTGCGCACCTGGGTCCTCAACTCGCACCTGCGCGACCGCACATGCGATCCAAACAAACGCACCTACATAAATCACTTATCTGCCCAGACTCCGCACTGCGTCTCATTCCTCGCACCTGCGGGCTCGTAGGTACGGCTAATTTTCGCACATGCGCTCAATGCCTAGCCTTCCAAACTTCCGCATCTGCGCACACAGCCCCGCGCTTGTGACCTCGCACCTGCGGCTCTCCTTCCGTAGGAGCGGAAAAACACCAGAAGCCCAACACCAGCAAAAACAACAGTTCCTTAACACCAAAAATCCACCTGTTAACCACCCGAAACACACCCGAGGCCCTCGAAACCTCAACCAACAATACCAACGAGTCACATACCAAAATACGAACTAAGTTGAGCCTTCGGAACACTCAAAACAACATCAAAACACCAAATCAACCTCGGATTCAAGCCTAAGAACTTCTAAACCTCCAAATTACCGCAAACGATGTTGAAACCAACCAAACCTCGTCCGAATAACCTCAAATTTTGCACACGCCACAAATGGACCAACGAACCTATTCCAAATCCCGGAATTCAATTCCGACTCCAATATCAAATTTTTCACTGCCGACCGAAAAATCACCAAATTTCTAATTTTGCCAATGCAAGCCTAATTCTATCATAGACCTTAAAATTACATTCCGTACACACTCCTAAGTCCAAATTCACCTAACGGAGCTAATCGAACCATAAAAATCCAAACCCGAGATCGTTTACTCATAAGTCAATATTCGGTTGACTTTTCCAACTTAAACTTCTAAATAAGAGACTAAGTGTTTTATTCCACTCCAAAACCGCTCTGGAACCGAACCAACCAACCCGATACAACCTAGTACAGCTGAATAACACATAAAGAAGTAGAAATAGGAGAAACAGGGCTATAACTATCGAAACGACCAGCCGGGTCGTTACAAGAATGATGATAAGTGAGAAAGAGCTCATATGTCTTTGTTATTGTGGTGTTAATACTGCCACTTTGAGAGGAAAGTTCCATCCATGCAATGTTGAGAGAATAATGTTTAAACTATACATATGTTGAGGAGGCAATTTTTAAGCCTATACAATATTAGAAGACGATCTTTCAACCTATGCAATGTTGAGAAGGCACTATTTCAGCCTATATAAGTTGAGAAGGAGATATTTCAGCCTATGCAATATTGAGGAGGCAATTTTTAGCCTATGCAATATATTTAATGCTTGAGGAAGTGATATTTCATCCAATGCGAGTATTTGAGGAGGCGACCTTTTTTTCTATGCAATATTTGAGGAAGCTATCTTTCAGCCTATGCAGACATTGAGGAGGAGATACTTCAGCCTATGCAATGTTTCAGGAGGTGGTCTTTCAGCCTATGCAATATTTGAGAAGACAAGTTTTCAGACTATGTAGACTTTGAGGAGGCGATACTTTAGACTATGCAAATATTTAGCTTATATAGATGATAACTTTTATGATTCACGACATATATCCTTTGAAACTTTTCTGACTATGTTGTAGTTGTTATTCCTACATATAAAGAAAGATATTAAGTTTTAAAGAGAAAAAAGTTGATTGGTGTTCTGATTTCATCATTGATTCTTGCTCTTGCTCTTGCTCTTGCTCTTGCTCTTGCTCTTGCTCTTGCTCTTGATCTCGAGCTCCTCCGGACTCGTGAACATCATCTAGGTATCAAGTTTGGCTATTATATAGAACTTAATCGTTTTTTAAAGGTATTAATTTGAAATAAGACTATGTTATTTGTAGATATAATTTTATAAATAGTAAAATATAGTTACAATACTCGTAACAATGCATGAATATATAAAAAAGTTATATGGAATCGTACCTGAGATTACAACGTCCTTGCAAAGAAGAAATATTTGAGGGATCCCTGAAAAATATTTCCCCAATTTTTGTTCTTGAAGGGGAAGACGAAATTTTATTATTAAAATGTGACCAAACTCACAAGGTTGCCTACATTTCTCTTCTAAAATGGTAAGTGGGTCAAGCACAGTTCATATTACATCAAAAAACAAACAGAATGTATCTAAATATAATATCTGTTGATAACGTCTGAGTTAGTAGGATTTAGCCATACTTCACCATCAATTTTCGCTAGTATATGCGCTCATCCAGTCAATATCCTATTAACCATATAAGGACCTTGCCAATTTGGTGAGAACTTTTTGTTTACCTCATCTTGGTGCAATAAGATCCGTTTCAAGACTAACTGCCCATGTGCGAATTGTCTCAGCTTCACCTTTTTGTTGAAAGCTTTGTCCATTCTATTCTGGTAAAGTTGACTATTATAACCTGCATTCTAGTGGTGGAAAAATAGTTAAAAGAAAATAGTTATCCACTCATATTATTAATTATAAAATGGGTTGGATAATGAACTTTTAAAAACTGGGTCAAATATGGATAAGAACCATATTATCCACTTAGAAATGGATACCAATGGATTTAACTTTTATATTTGTAAAGTCTCAATTTGGGGGCCTCTCAAATTTAGAGACTAAGAATTCTCCTAAAAGTGATTATACTCAAGAAATCATGGATAATATGGATATCCATATTATCGGCTGATTAGCCCGCTTTTTATATGTATTAAATATAGATCAGATCGGATAATTTATTTATTTAGTGCATTACCAATTTTCGGCCCACTCATATCCGACCTGACCCGTTTGTCTGCCACCCCAACTGCATTCATTCTGTTTGCATCAATAAATTCCAATTGCATATATGCTTTGTACCTATTCTTCATCACTCAGCTCTGCTTCTTGGATGATCTCAAGGAAGGTATTTCTACTTCGGTGGGTATTATAGCTTCAGTGCCATAGACAAGAAGATAGGGTGTTTCCCTAGTAGAGGTTCTGATCTTGGTATGATATCCCAACAATACAAAGGGTAGCTTTTCATCAATGCTTGTGATTGTCCATGATTTTTTGCAATATCTTCTTGATGTTCTTGTTAGCGACCACTACAACTCCAATCATCTGAGTCCACTAAGCAATAGAATTATGGTTTTTTATCTTGAACTTCTCACATATAGTATGAATTAAATCACTATTGAGGTTGGCAACATCGTTCGTATTGATTGACCCTCGGATCCTAAATCAAGAAAGGAGATAATTTCGGACAAAATCTGGTATACTTTTCTTTGTTACAAACTTGTAAGAGGCGGCTTTGTCCTATTTGGTGAAATAGTCAATAGTTATAAGAATGAAAATATGCCTTTTTGATGCAGTAGGCTCGATGAGACATGACATTCATGCCCCCATACAACAAATGGCTAAGGCGAACTTGTCACATTGAGTTTGTTTGGAGAAACTCGTATTATATCTGCATGAATCTTAACGTTTATGGAACTTCTGTACCTAAAGGATGCATTTTGTTTCCATAATCATCCAAAAATACCCAACTCTTAATATCTTCTTTGCCAAGGTAAACTCATTCATATGAGGTTCGCACATCCCATCGTATATTTCCTCTATCAGTATAGATGTTTCTTTAGCATCAACACATCTCAACAATCGCAAGCCAAGAGTCCTTCTATACAGGATTTCTCCACCCAAGAAGAAGTGATTGGCTAACCTCCGCAATTTGCATGTCATTCTGTAGATAGTCCCCCTTCTCTTAGCACCCTTTGATATCGTAGAACCATGAATTTTCATCATATTATTCTTCAATGCAAAAGCATTAAGCATGTTTCTTGTATGCATTTATAGGAATAAGATCAACATAATTCTTATTAGGATGATAAACCATGAAAGATAATATGGCCAAAGCATTTGCAAACTCGTTTTGAATCCATGGAACATACTTGAATTCAATCTTGACGAACCTCTTAAGCAGCTTTTGCACACAAAGTAACTATGGCAAGATGTTGGTAATTTAGCCCATTCACCTTGCTCTTGATGAATCAACAAATTTTAAGCTCTAATCACTAGTATCTCTTGGATGTTCATATCATTTTCCAATATTCTGAGTCCCACAAAATAAGCCTCATATTTTTCCATGTTGTTAGTGTACGAAAATCTTAGTTTGGCTGAAACGAGATAGTGTAACCGGCTTCTGACACTAATACTGCTCCAACGCCTACACCTTTTGAATTTACAACTCCATTGAAGAACATCCTATAACCATCATATGCCTCTGAAATATCCTCTCCTACAAATAATATCTCCTCATCGGAGAAGTTGGTTCTTAAATGTCTATATTCTTCATCTACAAGGTTCTCTATTAGGTGATCCGCCAATGCTTTCTCCTTGACTGCATTTTGAGTGACGTAAGTAATGTCAAATTCACTCAACAGTGATTGCCACTTTTCCACCTTCATGGTGGGCATCGGCTTCTGGAATATGTATTTTAAATAGTCTATTCTTGAGATCAGATAGGTAGTGTATGCACGGAAATAATGGATCAATTTATGTGACCTATGTTAAGACACATTATGTGCATTCAAATAAAGAATAGAGAAACTCGTATGATGCTTAGATAATATATCACTTTCTCTTTCTTCCCAATTTGGTCATGTTTCCCCAGGACGCTTACTATTATAGATCCATCAATGTGTAAAACATGAATACTATAACGACCCGACGATCGTTTTTGAGTGTATTAGCCCTGACCCCCCTAATTATTTCCTTCTCTGTATTATATTTTGGTTACATGACTTGCCGGGAGGTGTGGTTTCTGGTTTCAGAGTGAAATGAGACACATAGTCCCTAAATTGGAAGTTTAAGTTCTAGGAATGGACCGTAGTTTGAATTGTGTGAAACAAATCCGGAATGGAGTTTTGATGGTACCAATAGCTCCGTAGAATGGTGTTGGTATTAGGAGCGTGTCCGGATGTTTATTTGGAGGTCCGTAGGTCATTTCGGCATCAATTGGCAAAGTTGGAAAGTTGGATGATTTTTGAAAAGTTTGATCGGGAGTGAACTTTTGATATAGGGGTCGGATTTCAATTTCGAAAGTTGGAGTAGGTCCGTAATATCAATTGTGACTTGTGTGCAAAGTCTGAGGTCAATCGTGCTTGATTTGATAGGTTTCAGCGTCGAATGTAGAAGTTAGAAGTTCTAAAGTTCATTAGGCTTGAATTAGTGTGCAATTCGTATTTTTAGCGTTGTTTGATGTGATTTGAAGGCTCAACTAAGTTCGTATGATATTTTAGGACTTGTTGGTATATTCAGACAGGGTCCCGAGGGCCCCGAGTGTGATTCGGATTGAATCCGGAATAATTTTGAGCTTGTGGGAAAGCAGAAGCATTAATGTGTCTGGTGCAATTGCACATACGCACTTTGGGCCGCAGGTGCAGCACCACAGAAGCGGCCATCGAGCCGCAAAAGCAAAATTGGACTGTCTAGATGAGACCGCAGATGCAGTCAGAGTTACGCATAAGTGGGCTCGCACATGCGATTGGGGAATCGCAGAAGCGGAAAGGCCATGAAGGCCTGGTGATCGCAGAAGCGGGCCTCTTCCATAGGAGCGCGTGTGCAGAAGTACACCTATGCCACAGGAGTGAAAGTGCAGATGCACATTTAGTCCGCAAAAGCAGAGAGTGCGGGACCTTAGTGTGGACCACACCTGTGATGGAAATTCTGCAGGTGCGGAGCCGCGGATGAGGATAAGGCCTCGCAGAAGTGACTTCACTGGGCAGAAAAGGGCTAAGTTCGAGGGTTTGATTTCATTATCCATTTTAGATCTGGAGAGCTCGGATTGAGGAAAAAATTCGAGGGATTTTCAGAGGAAACATTTGGGTAAGGTTCTTGACTCGTTTCTGGTTAATATCCACTAATCTATCATTAATTTCTTCAGTTAAGGATTTGGGTTGAGAAATTTAGAAAAAATATGGAAAATTCCTTAGTCCAATTTTTGAGGTTTTGATCGAGATTTTTGTATCGAATTTGAGTAATTTTTGTATGGGTGAACTCGATATCGGATGGATGTTCGGATTTATATGATTTTTATCGGATTCCGAGACGTGGGCCCGGGTTGACTTTTTGAAGCGATTTTTCAATTCTTTATTAAAGTCGTAGTTTCATTATTTAAATTATTTTCTTTTAATTATATTATAGTATGTAATTGTTTTGGTTAGATTTGAGCTGATCGGAGTTGGAAAATCGAGGGAAAGGCCTTCTTATTGATTGATTGACGAGGTTTAAGGTACGTGGCTTGTCTAACCTTGTGTGGAAAAAATTTCCCTTAGGATTTGGTACTGTTATGGTATTTGCAATGCATGAAGACTGCGTATGCGAGGTGACGATTTCGTACTCGGGCTAAATATTGAAGATTCAGTTTCTACTAAGTGGTTCCTTTTTATTCCCTTAATTGAGTTACTCTAGCACGTGTAGTCATCGTGTTTAGACTAATGTCACATATCTACGTGCCTTATCTTTTACTTGTAATTTGTGCAACATGATTAGTTGAATTACCTCCTTCCTTTGATTTTGTATTCTTTCTTTAATTGTAGGATTCCTGATTGTAATTTCATCATTCCATTTGTTATGTGTTGTTTTCGTGATTTTCGTTGAGATAACTGACTGGTTATGGCACGAGGTTTCTGTTGTACAAAGTGATATTATGGCACAAGGTTTCTGTCGTGGTAAGTGATAATGTGGTACGAGGTTTCTGCTGCATGTAGTGTTATTGTGGCACAAGGTTTCTGTCGTGCGGAGTTCTACTGCGTAGAGTGATATTATGGCGCGAGGTTTCTTCCGCACAGAGTTTTATTGTGGCACGAGGTTTCTGCCGTGCCGTTGTGAGATATTTACTTTTGGGACTACAAGGCGCTACCTCGGGAGCGCCTCTGTTGTTTACCTCTATTTGTTGTATTGTGGTTGTGTTGTTGTTTGTTAACGTGTAAGATTCTTGTTTCCTTATGTATTGTAGTTGTCTTCTTGAATTTCGTGTTGTTATTTTCCGTGAATTTATATTGTTACACTTCTCTGTCATCTCGTTACATTACTATATCTTCCACATTATTTTTCCTATTATTCCCAGTAGGGCCCTGACCTGACCTCATCACTATTCTACCGAGGTTAGGCTTGGAATTTACTAGGTACCATTGTGATGTACTCATACTACTCTTCTGCACATCTTTTTATGCAGACCCAGATTCTTCCTACCAGGCCAGGTATTAGTGAGCTAGCCTGTGCATGGAGACTTCAAGGTATATCTGCCAGCGTCAGCAGACCTTAGAGTCCCCAATCTATCCTTATTATGTTGTTTTCCTTATTTTCATTAGACTCTGATGTATAGAGATACTTAGCATTTCTTTTTAGAGCTTGTGACTTATTTCTACCAGGTTTTGGGAGTTGTAACTATTTTGAATCGCAATTTTTATTTATTTCATATGTGGAGGTTTGAATTTCAGTTTTATATTCAGTTATTCCGCATAATTGATAGGCTTACCTAGTATTAGAGACTAGGTATCGTCACGACATTCTACGGGGGAAAATTGGGATCGTGACAAATACTGATATACTGAACGGTATCAAGCTCATTACATGATATGGTAAATCGTATAGCAGTAAAATTACTAACTAAGAAACTGTATAATTATTAGATGAGGAATACCTGATAACTGTAAAATACAACTTGTGAAACTCCGTAACCTTTTCTAGTACTTATTATAGAGGTGTTATACTTTCTCCTATAACAACTATCACTCAATATTTTGTTACACACAACTTGTGAACTGTTATGAAACAATAAAAGAAGAAGAACAATATTGTAGAGAGAGAGAGAAAAAATTCTTATTGAATTTTGGGATGAATTACAATGGAATAGGACCCTCTATTTATAGGGAAAGAGTGACTTAGCCACCAAGTAAAATCCCTAAGATCTCTCTAAAATATAGACATTCACCTTAAATAGAATTCTATTTATAACATTCCCCCTTGAATGTCTATTCAACAAATAATGTGCCTCGTTAAAACTTTAACTAAAATAAAACCCAATGGAAAAAAATTCTACTAGAGGAAAAAGAGTACACATGTTTAATAATACACCTTTTGGTTGCCTCGTTAAAAATCTTACAAGGAAAACCCAGTGGGACAAAACCTTATAAGGGAAAAAGAGTGCAACGCGCATTAACTCCCTCTGATGAGAGCATCAATTCAAATCCTTGAGCCTTCGCATCCCAATATTGTACACTAGCTTCTTGAAGGTTGACGTCGGTAGAGATTTTGTGAACAAATCAGCCATATTATCACTTGAACGAATCTGTTGCACATTGATATCACCATTATTTTGAAGATCATGAGTGAAAAATAACTTTGGTGAAATGTGCTTTGCCCTATCTCCTTTTATGAATACTCCATTCAATTGGGCTATGCATGTTGCATTGTCTTCATACAAAATTGTGGGTAGTTTGTCACACTTCAAACTACATTTGTCTCGAATAAGATGTATTATAGACCTCAACCACACACATTCTAAACTTTATTTATGAATGGCAATTATCTCATCATGATTAGATGAAGTAGCCACGATTGATTTCTTAGTCGATCGCCAAGATATGGCAGTGCCTCCACATGTAAACACATATCCTGTTTGAGATCGAGCCTTGTGTGGGTCAGATAAATATCCAGCATCGGCATAACCAACAAGATCGGAACTGCAATTATTTCCATAAAATAAGCCCATATCGGTAGTTCCTTTTAGATACTGTAATATGTGTTTGATTCCATTCCAATGTCTCTTTGTAGGAGCAAAGCTATATCTTGCTAAGATATTAACTGAAAAAGTTATGTCTGTCCTTATAGTGTTGGCAAGATACATTAGTGCACCAATTGCACTAAGATATGATACTTCAGGATCAAGTAGCTCTTCATTCTCTTCTTGAGGTCGGAATGGATCCTTATTCACATCATTTTGTGATCGAACAACCATCGGAGTACTTAATGGATGTGCTCCATCCATGTAAAATCGTTTCAATGCCTTTTCTATGTAGGTAGATTGATGAACAAAAATTTTGTTTGCCAAATGTTCAATTTGCAAACCAAGACATAATTTTTTCTTTTCGAGATCTTTCATCTCGAATTCTTTCTTTAAATAATCAATTTCCTTTTGGAGTTCTATAGGAGTTCCAATAAGGTTTACGTCATCAACATATACGGCCAGTACAACAAATTCCGATGTTGTTTTCTTTATAAAAATACATGGACAAATGGCATCATTTATATAACCTTCCTTTAATAAATACTCACTAAGACGAGTATACCACATACGTCCTAATTTCTTTAGACCATACAAAGATCTTTAAAATTTGATTGAAAATATTTTCTAGGATTTTGCATTATGTGCGTTAGGCTTTTTAAATCCCTCGGAAATTTTCATGTATATCTCATTATCAAGTGAGCCATAAAGGTAGGCGGTAACCACATCTATTAAATTCATGTCAAGTTTTTCATGGACAGCAAAACTAATGAGATAATGGAACGTTATAGAATCTATAACGGGTGAATATGTCTCGTCATAATCGACACCAGGCCTTTGTGAAAATCCTTGTGCAATAAGGCGTGCCTTATATATTTGTACCTCATTTTTCTCATTATTTTTGCGTACAAAGACCCATTTATAGCGAACAGGCTTAACACCATTAGGTGTTTGGACTACAGGCCCAAAAACTTCATGTTTCGCAAGTGAATTCAATTCTGATTGGATTGCTTCTTGCCATTTTGGCCAATCACGTCTTTGTCGACATTCTCCAATTGATTGAGGTTCAAGATCCTCACTATCTTTCATAATGCTAGATGCAACATTATATGCAAAGACACAATCCACCACTATATCCTCTCGATTCAAATTGTCTCAATATCGATTAGATTTATTGATAGTTCCTTATTTCTTGAGTCTCGGGCTCAGTGGTTTCCTCATGAATCTCAGAATTTATTAAATCGTGGGTCTCTTCATGAGACTCTTTCATAATTTTATTTTTATCATTTATTTTCCTTTTTCTAGGAATTCGATCCTTAGAACCCAATGGTCTGCCACGTTTTAGGCATGCTTTGACTCATGAGCTATGACATTAGAAGATTGTCCAATAGGGACATCAATACAGATTGGAACATTCTGTGCAGGGATATATGATTTTGTTATCCTTTTCAGATCCGTAAATGCGTCTGGCATTTGATTTTCTATTCTCTGCAAATGAATAATCTTTTGCACCTCTTTTTCACAAATAGAGGTATGTGGATCAAGATGAGACGATGATGGATTTTTTAACAAATTTCCCGTTTGGTTTCACCAATTTCTCCCCCTAATTTTGGGAAAAGTGTCTCATCGAATCGACAGTCTGCAAATTGAGTAGTGAACAAATCCTCCATTAATGTTTCAATATAGCAAATAATAGGGGGCAATTCAAACCCAACATATATTCCAACCTTCTTTGGAGACCCAATTTGGTGCGATATGACTGTGCTACAGGCACATATATTGCGCATCCAAAAATTCTTAAATGGTATATATTAAGTTCATGACCCAAAACTAATTGCAACGGGGAATATTTATGATAATTTTTCGGTCTGAGACGAACTAGCATTGCTGCATGAAAATGCAGTAACCCCAAACAGAAGTGGGCAACCTCGTTTTCATTAGTAACGGTCTTTCTATCAATTGCAGAAATTTAGTTAAAGACTCTGCAAGGCCATTTTGAGGGTGAACATGAGCTACAGGATGTTCCACTTTTATCCCAGTTGATAAGAAATAATCATTAAATGCTTGGGATGAAAAACCAACAGCATTATCAAGTCTAATAGACTTAATTGGATTATCGGGAAATTGTGCCTGTAATCGGATTATTTGTGCCATTAATTTTGCAAATGCGAGGTTGCGAGATGATAATAGGTACACATGAGACCATCTGGAGGATGCATCTATTAAGACCACAAAATATGTAAACAACCCACTAGGTGGGTGAATGGGTCCACAAATGTCCCCTTGTATACGTTCCAAAAACGCAGGGGACTCAATCCCAACCTTTGTTGGTGATGGTCTAATAATTAATTTGCCTTGATAACAAGAAGTGCAAGAAAATTCATTATTTAAAAGAATCTTTAAATTCTTTAATGGATTTCCATTTGAGTTTTCTATAATTCGTCTCATCATAATTGATCCAGGATGTCCCAATCGATCATACCAAAGTACAAAAGTATTGGAATCGGTAACCTTTCGATTTGCAATAGAATGTGCCTCAATTTCACTAATTCTTGTCCAATACAGGCCACAAGATAATGATGGAAATTTCTCAATAACCTTTATTTGCCAGAGACATTCTTGGTAATGATGAGATATTCAAGATTATTCTCATCTATTGTCTCAATATGATATAAATCTCGGCGAATATCTTTAAAACTCAACAAGTTCCTTTTGGACTTGGAGGAGAACATTGCATTCTCTATGATAAGTATTCTTCCCTTAGGTAGATTTATAGTAGCTCTTCCAGAGCCTTCAATTAGATTACTACTACCAGAAATTGTAGTAACGTCTGCCTTACACATACTTAAATGAAAGAAATATTTCTTCTCTTTGAATATAGTATGTGTCGTACATGAATGAATTAAACAAATATTTTTACAATTGATTTTTTATCCAAATTTGATTTGTGATATATCCATATTAACTTCCAATGGTTTGGCATACAAAAGAAAATATACGAATAAATATTAGTATTTCAAAGAAAAGGAAAAGAATAAAGTTAAATCAATGATTCAATAATGACTTTTTAATATAATTTCGAGCAAAATTTTATTATGGTACAAATAATTACGTAGCTAAAAATAATAAAATTATAAGTATATGCGTCGAGCTACTGTAATAATCCGGCTGGTCGTTCCGAGGGTTTAGCCCGTTTTCCCCATTTCGGCTTCATTCCTTGTGTGGTTCATCTCTTTTGTGTGGCGTTGGGTTGGTTGCTCGGGTTCATAGTGGCCGTGGTGAGAATTAAGGCACTTAGTCTCTTAAACGAGCTCAATAGTTGGAAGAGTCAACTGGGAGTTGACTTATAGGTAAATGACCTCGGAATGCGGATTTTATGGCTCGGATAGCTTCGTTAGGTGATTTGGGACTTGTGAGTGTGTTCGGAATGTAGTTTTGATGTCCGATGTAGAATTAGGCTTGAATTGGCGAAAGTTAGTTTTTGGCGATTTCTGGTCAGCAGGGAAAATAGGCTATCGGGGTCGGAATGGAATTCCGAAAGTTGGAGCAGGTTCGTAGCATCATTATGGATGTGTGTACATATTTTCGTATCATTCGGACGAGGTTTGGTTAGTTTCGGCATCGTTGGTGAATTTTGAAACTTTGAATATCTTTAGGCTTGAATCATGGGTTGATTGGGTGTTTCGATGTTATTTTGGGGTGTTCCGAGAGTTCGACTAAGTCCGAGTGATCATTTAAGACGTGTTTGTAATTTTGGATGGGGTCCCGAGGGCCTCGGGTTGATTTCGTATGGGTAACAATATGATTTTTGGCGTTTTAGAGTTGCTGGTGTGAAACTTTCTGGTGTTTCCGCACCTGCGGATGGGGGACCGCAGGTGCGAGCCCGCAGAAGCGGACAAGGCTCCGCAGATGCGGAAGTTGGCTGGGTCAGCAAAGGTCCTAGGTGCGAGACTTGGACCGCATTTGCGGAGTCGCAGGTGCGGAAAAAGTCCCTTATGTGAATTTTCACCAGGTGCAGGACCGCAGGTGCGGTCATCGCTGGGCAAAACCTATAAACAGAACCCTTAGCGAATTTTGGTCATTCTTTCACCATATTCGGGTTTGAAATTTTGAAGGGGTTTTGAAGAGGGAAATCGATAGTGCTTCATTGAGGTAAGGATTTTGGACTTAAAACTCGTTTATATGTGATTAAAAGTCAGATTTGTGGTCAAAAGTTTGGGAAAAACGGTGCTAAAATAGGTAATTAGGGCTTGTGGTTTAGAGACCTTAAAATGGAAATTTGAGGGGTCATTTGGACTCCAATTTCAGTGTTCTTGGTATGTATAGACTCGTGGGAGGATGAGTATTTTTGTGGCGTAAAATTCATCGAGTTTCGAGATGTGGGCCCGGGGGTCAAGTTTGACCCATTTCGGGATTTTTGAGTATTTTTGATAAAGTTCGATTAGGTTTCGTTCCTTGGCATATTATAATGATATACATCTGATTTTGGTAGATTTGGAGCACTCGGAGGCTGAATTTAGAGGAAAAAACACTGCGGAGTAGTATTTAGCCGGTTCTTAGGAAAGTAACATTTCCAAACTTGGTTTTGAGGGTTCGAAACCCGAGCTAAATGATTTATGACTATAATCGAGGTGACACGTATGCCAAGTGACGGGCGTGCGGGCATGCACCGAGTATTTGTTGTCTGGATTATCCCATGGAACTGCTTAATGATTATTCCCTGATGATATTTGTGCTTTTGTTAATGTGGTAATTGTGAACCTGTTAGAAATCACGTTAAGTATAAATACTAGGCTTCACGCCGAAAATGCTGAGACCCGAGTGGTCGTATATTACTGTCTCATTTTGTGATTATTTGATTTCATGTACTCAGTCCTGTTATAGCACATCACTTCATACCTCAGCCTCAGTATTGTTAATTACATGCATACTTATCATTGTTTCGTCCTGATAGATGTATCTGTAATCTATGTGAGTGAGACTGACGAGTAATGACTGAGTGAGGTCGAGAGCCTGTTATGGAGACAGTTATGAGATCGGACTGCACACCGTAGCGATACTTAAATCATGCCTTCGTTGGCTTGATACATCGCTTGGGCCACTAGGGCCCCTCCGGAGTCTTTACACCTCCAGTGAGCGCATTGATGTTGAGGGGTGGATTTTCCCTGGGTATGGATCGGTCCGAAGTGGATGTTATGTGAGGGATGGATCGTCCCTAGACATGGATCTTGTTTGAGTGTTGTATTCTGGAGATGAACTTTCTCCGTGGGGCTGGATTGGCTTTTTTCCTCAGTGCGGAGTGACTACGGTCACCAATGATTATGTACATTCCGGGATGAACTTTTCCCTGGGCCTGAGAGCCATATATGGTACTGAGTGGACTGCTGTGTGAGGGTTGTGAGCACTATGTGCATATCCACACTGGTTTCATACATATATTTTACGGTGGCATGTAGAGTATACTGGCATAATTGTCATATTTACTCATTCCGATAAACTGTTAGCATGTCTAATATATGTATACTGTTTATTGTAAGTTTCTGAGGTTTTGTCTATCACTACCTCTCAGCCCATAGTTTGGGTTCGTTACTTCTTAGTTGGTGTACTCACGTTACCCTCTGCACCTTGTGTGCAGATCCAAGTACACCGAGACCCAGTAGTGGACATTGAGCAGCTGTTAGAGTTTTCATTGGAGTTGTCGAGGTAGCAGCTGGTGATCGCGACCTCGTCTTCTCTTCCTTATTCCACCTATTGCACTTATTTTGAGACTATGTTGTCTATTTCTTCATTTCTCTATTTTATGATATAGCAGCTCATGATTATGTGACACTGGATCCGGGGTTGGAAATTTTAAATTTTTGTTTCAAGTATTGTTTTTCAAACTTCAGACTCTTAGTATTATCAATAATTTCGTTTAAAATTATATTTTTACTGGAAACGAAATTTAGCTTAGAAAAAAGGGACGACTTGCTTGGTTCTACAACAGGTGCCATCACGACTCCGAAATCGGGTCGTGACAGCTACGTTCCTTTTGCATGTCCATATCAAACAGTCTGAGTCAATTCTCAAACTATATAGGCATCGTATTCTTCTTGATAAAAATAATTAAAATATTGTGTTGATGCATGTACTGAGCCAGAACAATTTGAAAATAATATGTTCTTTTAGAACATGAAGTTTATACAGATGGCTTTTTATCTTTTCTTTGTCAAATAGTTTGTTACGTTTTTTTTTCTGTATGATTTTGTGGCAATATAGAATTCTAAAGTACTTAGAATACTTGGCAATTATTTTATTTAATGCAGTATAAAGAAGCATCATGGTGCTTATGAAGTAATGACTAAAAGGGTGTAGAAATTCATAGAGAACAAGATAGTGACTAAAACTATTAAGCTACGGTGTGAACTGTAACAAAATCTACTTTTTAATCACAAGAGATAGAAAAACAACGAAGAGAACCGAATTCAAAAACCTATTAAACACATGCATTCGTATGATGTGAAGTCAACAAGTTTTTTAAATACTTCTTTAACCAAAACGAACTAACACCATTTCATAAGATAAATGATACTAATTGATACTAATAACTACTATTCATGTAAATAATTGTGATTACATATGTTTATTAGCTACTACAAATATGTAAAAATAAAATAAATAAAATCAAATTACTCAATTTTTTTTAACCACAGATCCATCACCGATCAAGTGGTCTATTTATCCATCAGGGCGCTCAAAGAAGTCTGCCACATCCAAGTGGGTAATGTCAAAATCATTGTCAGAGACAAAATTAGCTTCAGGGTCTTTATTCTTTAGAGATGATTGATAAAGCTCAACCAAATGTCTTGGTACACGACAAGTATTTTCCCAATGCCATTTTCCACCACCACGATAACATTCAGTTTCTGAACCATTTGCCTTTAGCTTCTCATCTTTCCCTTTTCACTTTTGGTGGTTATTTTTCTCTGGGGAGGGGGGGGGAGGGGGTAATTAACACCAGGAAAATTTCTTCCTTGTCCAAGACCACGACCATTAACAGGGCCACAGCCTTTTCCACGCTTAGCATAATGGGAATACACCTCATCCACTTCAGGCAATAGTGTAGACCCAGTGGGTCGATTTTCGTGATTTCTCATGAGCAAGTCGTTATTTCGTTCAGCCACAAGGAAAAGAGAAATAAACTCAGAGTACTTCTTGAAACCTTTCTCTCGGTATTGCTGTTGCAAGACCATATTGGAGGCATGAAACGTTGTGAACATTTTTTTTAAGCATATCATAGTCGGTCATAGTATCTCCACAGAGTTTCAATTTAGAAGTTATTCTGAACATTACAAAATTATATTTAGAAACAGACTCATAATCTTGGAGCCTCAGATGAGCCCAATCATACCGTGCTTGTGGAAGAGTGACCAACTTTAAGTTGTCATGTCTTTCCTTTAAGTCATTTTACAAAACAAGTGGATCTTTGACTGTGAGATATTCTATTTTCAACCCTTCATCAAGGTGATGGCGCAAGAAAATCAAGGCCTTAGCACAATCTTGGGTAGATGCTTTATTTTTATCTTTAATGGCGTCTCCAAGACCCATTGCATCTAAATGGATTTCAACATCCAACACCCACGTCATATAGTTCTTGCCCGAAATTTCAAGGGCAACGAACTTTCTTTTCATAATGTCAGTCATAATTAAAAAGAGGAGAAAAGTTATACCTTAATCTTGTCAAAGAGCTTCTTGAGACGGTAGAGTCTCGTGATGATAACGTGTTATGAAACAATAAAAGAAAAAGAACAATATTGCAGAGAAAGAGAGAGAGAAAATTCTTATTGAATTTTGGGATGAATTATAATAGAATATGACCCCTCTATTTATAGGGAAAGAATGACTTAGCCACCAAGTAAAATCCCTAAAATCTCTTTAAAATATAGACATTCACCTTAAATAGAATATATTTATAACATGAACGGTATAATAGCACGGTGTGATATTATTGCTTTGGGTCAAGCCCGCATAATTTTTACCTAAAACGCATCACACTATTAAGATTATTCAAGACTTTGTTACACACTCAACAATTGAGTTCTTCCAACACAATATTTTGTAATAGCTGATATTACATTACATTAATTTATGAGTAGCCGAAAATATTAATTTTTAAAGCCTTTTGAAATTAGTTAAAAGGAAGTACTCATTTATTTACAGAAACATAAGATTTTAAACAAATCAGTCTCCTTGGAAAATATCAACGGAGAAAAAACAGGAAATAGTAAGATAGGAAAATTTGACAAAGAATGAAAAAAGGTCAATTAACAGTAAACGCAGATTACTTTAAAGTTGTAAAAACAAGGCAATAGTAAGATGACACAATGACGACAAAGAATAAAGGTAGACTAGTTCAAATTTGCTATCTAAATGTACAATCTTATATACGACATTAAACAATATTGCATGCACAAAAAAGTTAAAAAGCTTCCCTCTTTTAAGGAGTATTTTATTGTTCAACTTCAATTTTTTTACATAATCCGTGTAGACCAAGTAACATCTCCTTGTTATGAGTCAACAATTCTGTTGATAAAATTCCTAACTTTTATTAATTGTCTAATATAACGAAGAGTACTCAACCATATGACAAAAGAAAAGGTGCCAGCGTAAAAAAGATTCTCTTCCTTTTATATATGGTTTCACCTATAACAATTCGTGGAGACTAAGTAACATTTCCTCATTATGACTTATGAGTGAGGGTGTACATGGTCAGGTTGGTTCAAGTTTTATCGAAATTAAATTAAATTAACTATTTAATTTTAAAATTATCGAAATACCATTTCAAATTTAAAAAGATATAAGAACTTAACAGATTTTGATATATGAATATGAAAAAAATAAAGAAAATGGCGTATTTCAATAACACAAGAAAGTGATGACACAACCACATTCTTAAAGTAAATAAAAATAGATACACTTCATGATTTTATTAAATAATACATCTCATGAGAGGAGCTCAAATATTTCTAGAAATCTTTTAAAGAAAATTCTATATAAAGTCTTAAGCACATATAAAAAATTATATATTTATAGGTCAGTTTGTCTCGGATTTTTTTTACTCAATACCAAACTAAATCCAACCAAACCTAATTGGGATTTTTAACCGGTTTGGTTTGACTTTTCGATTTGGTACCGGTGCGGTTTTTCAATTCGATAGACGATGCTCATGCAAGATAAGATGACGATTGGCTAACTTACAGAACGGAGGACACTTTGATCTTAATCGTGCAATCTAAGTCGCAATGAAGGACTATCGTCAATACTGCTGGAGCCGCTAGATTCACAGCAGGGGAATGGCGCCACCTTTTTATTTAGTAATTGACGCCCCGCTTAATAGGAATAGAATGCACTTACCAACCGGTGAAGGACACCAGAATATCGAAACATGAACGAAAAAGGCATGAGAAAAAAGCATATTAGCTAGTAATTGTGAGATCCCAATTCTTGACCGAAGGGGAAAATTGAAAAGAGTGTAGACTTATCTCCAAGGATGGAAGGATATTTCACAAAAAGGAAGGCACCTATCATTCGTATTCATCGCTGAGTCAACATTTGTCTTTATATATTTCCTAAGAACTTTAGTTGCCTAATTTAATGAATAATACTCAACCATGTGACAAAAGAAAAGGGTACAAAAGATTGTAGAAATGATATTTCTTCATCCTTAGCTAGCTCTATATATACCTCTTATTCCTCGCACAAGTGACAGAGAAAGGAAAAATTTGACTCTCAAAAAAAAAGAAAAAGAGAAGAAAGATGGACGTGTTGAATAACAAAAAGTACGGAGCTCATATTTTGAGTCTTCCTTATCCAAGCCAAGGCCACATAAACCCTATGCTTCAATTCTGCAAACGTTTGGTCTCCAAAGGTCTAAAGACCACTTTAGCCATTACTAACTTCATTTCCCATTCCGTACGTCCGATTTCCAATACTATTGGTATCGATACTGTTTCCGATGGCTTCGACGAAGGCGGTTACGCTGCAGCTGACAGCGTAGCTGCCTACCTCGAACGTTTCAAGAAAGTCGGCTCGCAAACCCTAGCGGATCTTATCAAGAAATACGAAAAATCAGAGTTTCCTATTACTTGTATCATTTATGATGCTTTCATGCCATGGGCTTTAGACGTAGCTAAAGATCATGGCCTAATTGGAGCTTGTTTTTTCACTCAAGCTTGTGCTGTGAACTATATTTACTATTATGTTCATCACGGAAAATTGACATTGCCAATTTCTTCACCTCCGGTGAGGATTCCGGGATTGCCGGAGCTCGAACTTCGAGATATGCCGTCATTCATTTATGTCCATGGTACATATCCAGCGTATTTTGAGTTGGTGTTAAATCAGTTTATAAATGTGGACAAAGCTGATTATGTTTTTGTGAACTCATTCTACAAGTTGGAGGCTGAGGTTACTTTCAAACTTACTATTCCTTATCCACTAAAACTCTTTGATGGTTTCTTGTTTCTATGTAAGGCATTTTGTCGAAGTATTGTTACTTTGGAAAGAGAGTACGTAGTAAATAAAAGCGCTAGGTTATTTTATGAGTTTAACTTCTGTGAACTAAGGATATGCAATAGCCGGCCGTTAAATTACAATAATAAGGTAAAAAGTTAATATTTTTTACTACATATATAAGTTGAATCCATTTTTCATTAATATGTTTATTGCAGGTAGTGGACACAATGTCAAAAGTCACCCCAGTGTCTACCATAGGCCCAACGCTGCCATCTATGTATTTGGACAATAGAGTTGAAAATG
The DNA here is from genome assembly GCA_005239505.1 of Nicotiana paniculata. Classification (NCBI taxonomy): domain Eukaryota; kingdom Viridiplantae; phylum Streptophyta; class Magnoliopsida; order Solanales; family Solanaceae; genus Nicotiana; species Nicotiana paniculata. The sequence continues at coordinate 71,159 of ML342096.1, forward strand.
ACACTGCATATTGTCTCAATCTATTCCAAGTGGATGCTTCAACATGTATCAACTGGCTAAATACTAAAGCAGAAGGATCTGTTGTTTATGTAGCTTTTGGTAGTATGTCCACTTTAGATGAGAAACAAATGAAAGAGATAGCTTGGGGTTTAAAAGCAACCAATTGCTACTTTTTATGGGTTGTTAGGACTTTTGATGAAGCAAAAATTCCCAAAAATTTCATTGAGGAAACCTCTGAGAAAGGATTAGTGATAAATTGGAGTCCACAACTACAAGTCTTATCTAATAAGGCAATTGGCTGTTTTTTCTCGCATGGCGGTTGGAATTCAACGACTGAAGCTTTGAGTCTTGGCGTGCCAATGATTGTAATGCCAATATGGACTGATCAAACTACGAATGCTAAATTAGTACAAGATGTTTGGAGTGTAGGGGTGAGAGTTAATGCTAATGAGAAAGGGTTTGTTGGAAGAGAAGAAATTGAGAAATGTGCAAGGATAGTAATAGAAGGAGATAAAGGGAAAGAAATGAAGAAAAATGCCCTTAAATGGAAGGAATTGGCTAAGGAAGCTGTTAATGAAGGTGGAACATCTGATAAAAATATTGAAGAATTTGTATTGAAATGTAATAAATAATTCAATGATCAATGATTTAGTCATTGCATTCTACTATTTTTAGCAAATAAGAAAGAGAGAAAAATAGGCATTTGAATTTCTTCCTGTTTGCTTTCCTCTTGTATGCTCTCTTAATTTTTGTTATTGAACAAGCTAAGTTGGATCCAAAAGTTTTTATTATCTAAAAAAATATCTGAGTATGTCTTCTTTAAGGAGTAGCAAAGCACCTAAAATCCAAATTTAAAACTATTTCATAACATTTATTGTTTATAATAACCCACTTTGTTATTAGTGCATTTTATTGTTTTTTTAGAAATTGTGGTTTCATTTTAGTAACCATGAATTATTGAAAGTAGATGCCGCGTGACGTGTCCAGAACTGAAGTCCATCCAGTGAAGATGAACTATTTTTGGCTAACTTTTGATGTCGAACATATTTGTATCTATTTTGATATTAATTTACTGCTCTTTAGTTGTATTTTATTATATTAAATAGACCCAACATTATTCAATTATGGAGATTTACAATCCAAAGATGAGTAGAAGTGGTTGTAAACTTGTTTATGTGGCGTCGTCCAAGTGTGGTTTCTCTTGTAAATCTGAATCGATTAGAATCTAATGGGTGGTTAAATTTGATAAATATATAAAATTTAGGATGAGATGGAGTATGATTTAATCAGATCAAAATCGTTATCTCTTCTCAGCTTATGCTACTCAAAAAATTTGATTTGAATTTTCTGAAATTGGTCAATGGTCAAAGCGAGATTGAAATTTTAACGGTTCAAACTTAAGCTTCAACACGTAAACAAAAACTATGACATCAAACAATTACTCCTTTCTTCTCATCTTATGTGAAAGTGTCATAAGTAGGAGGTTCAAGCACTTTTTTTTTAAATAATAATTATAGTGTTCTGGTCAATCTGTGTACATCTTGATTATTTTTGTGGGATAATTACTATCTCTCACACCACCACAACTATTAGGTAATTCTGTTCATTACAAATTAGACATATGAAAATAAATTACCTAGCACTGTGGCATGAGTTGCCTCCAAAAAATTTGAACCTTAAATCTCACAATTCTCTTCTCACTTTATTGAATAATGTGTCACATTTTTGGGCACATTAGGAAGGTCAAATGCTTATTTTAGAATAAATTAAAGCATATATTGTTTTTTGAATTAAAATTTGTATTTCAAATTAAATAAAAGTATTAAAAGGTCATAATGGTAAGCAATTTAAAATAGTTTGAAAATATTTGACACAATTGCGGTGAATGAATTTTTTTTAATTTCTTAAAAAATAATAATCACATAAATTGAGATAGAAACTAGACAAGTTTGACTAATATGTGCAACTAGATTGGTCCTCTTTTGGGAAGAAAAAGTCTTCATATCGGCGTATAATATATAGTAGTTTCTAAACTTGTCTTTTGCACTCTTCTCTCTATACATAAGTTTTGTTAGGCAGACAAACAGTTTTGTATCATTAATAATAAAACAAATATTTATATAATCAAGTTAATTACTCAAATCCAATTATAACTACATATCTACACCAACAGCATGGTAACATTGTTTACCTCGAAATATGAGTAACAATTAAAATTACAAGTTGTCAGCCTCGATCTGTATTAGACTCGAGAACGGTTTGCCAAAAACAATAAGAACAACAATGATAATATGAACAACTCAAATACGAAAAGTTAACAGTAAATAAAAGAGTGTTTGTATTCAGTAGTGCGCGTAAGAGCTTGAATGTGATGATAATTATGATAACAAATCAGTTACAAATAAATAGGGTTCCTCTTTATATAGTAGAGGAATCCTAAATAAGGAATGATTCTGATTGCGGAAGTAAAGTACATGATTGGCATTATTAACCGCTAATAGCTCTACCGGTTCCGAGATTCTTGCTGGGATTGATGATTGAGCGCAAATATCTCAGGAATCTGTTATCGTGGTGCCGATCTAGTCTGGCCCCGATCCGTCAGTCCATACATTCCTCGAGCCCGGACTTACTTCGATGCGAGCGTGCTTTCGAGGCGTGCCTTTGAGCCCTTACAATCGCGTCTCTCGATTTTACCGTACACAGATAGTCCCCGCTTTCTTATAATGGAAGAATAAGAAACGATTTGAATTGTCACGCCCCAAGATCGGGGAACACGACCGGCGCTCAACCGGGTGAACCTAGTCGAGCAAGCCTGATAGACACATACTAACCGACTGGCTTACGATCAAGAGAGAACATGATACTATCAGTTAACCAATAGGATAATCTACAAGGGCGTTACTAATCCAATTAATTAAGTACATCATTGATAAGTTCTGTGGTACATGTGCCTTACAATATTTGGTGAAACAAAATCAAAGACATAAACATATTTCATAGACTTTTCCCCAAAACCCATGTATGACCCACGACTATGCCTACGGGGCCTTCTATAGATACAAAAGACAACTGTGACAAATGCCGGCGACAAGGCCCCGACTGAAGAAAAAGAAACAAAAAGGAGTACATCATCATCCCCCAGAAGAGCAAGGGCTCACCCAAGGTACTGAGGAAGGGAAATGCTGCTAGCGACGACCAGTACTATCTGATGTGGGATTACCTACATCCATTTAAAGATGTAGCGCCTTTGGCAAAAGGGGAGTTAGTACCATTGAATAGTACTAGTATGTATGAATAAACACAATATTCTTAAAACAGAAAATACATTAGTAAAAATGCAAGGAAAGTAAATCAGTAAATCGAAGAGAGCATGACAACACCTCACCACTAAATAAGAATTCACTTAAACCATCCTGAGAAGTCAATATAAGTTAGCTTGGCCACCACTAGCCTTAACCTCTTGTCATTTCCACTACCACCATATTTCTATACGGAGTCCGATCATGACCTGATCGGCTAGGTCGTCTCCACTGGAGACATGCATTCATAATACATTTCCGTGTTTCGATTACAATCCAGTTCATAGCACAGTACCACCACGTGTGCGGTATGGTGTCCGATCACGGCTCAACCGGCTAGGCCGTCTTATTAAAGACATGTCTACTTCCATCAATCATTACACATATTTTGATTCGGTAAATGCTAGTGGCCGCAGTTATTAATTCATGATTGGAACTAGGCCGCATCTCACAATTCAAAGTTTTTTCCTACCCATTTCACATTCTTACCAAATTCTATCAGCAAATCATGTAGTGCAAACACCAAGTACGGATGAGGATAACATTAATCATGGGCATGTAGGGGCTGCCACTTACTATTGCAATTTAACACATTTTCCACGAATTCGAGACGTCATTAAGTAACAATCATATTATGATGGGGAGACTTGGAATGCAAATTACACATAGATTTTACTACACAAGCACGTCACGATGACACTGCATCAGTCAAGATTCACGACTTACGTCAAATTGTAGGGGCACCATGGGGGTCCGATATCTAGGACAAAAGGGGTTTTAGCCATACATACCTCAATTGCGCTTCTTTAGGCTCTACAGTTATCCGTAACTCGTAGCAATCTCAATCTATTTGGTGAAGTGACAAATGGAACCAAGATTAGGAAACCAATCATAATTTCTAGCCTACTTGATCATTTTATAATACAACATGTGTTTATTAAGGTCTGGTGGCTCTTTTATGATAGGTTATACCAGCCCATTCCCCATCCTTAGCCATTATTAACCTACATTGATCCCAAGCCCTCTCACCCCTTATGCATGCAAGACAATTTACCCCAAACCCATGAACTTTCTAAGTAGTTACTCGTCTTTAGAAGACATTAAAAGTTTGTTGGGTCAAACTTAGATTCTTACCTGAAATGTGAAAAGCTTTCTTGATACCCTTCAATGACTTAACACAATTTGATGGACCTTGGGTGTTAGTTAGCTTCCTCCCCTTAGAACTCTCTCTCTCTCACTTTAAAATGTAGTAGAAAATGATTCTAACTGATCAGGAAGGGTTATTTTAATGATATAGGGTCGGGTCTTAAAATGACAAAAATGATGCCCCGACACAGGTTTGCGATCGCATATGCAATCGCATAACGGACATGCGGTCCGCAAACCAGCCGCAAAAATGGCCTCAGCCGGGGTGAGACAACTGATCGTGTATGCGAACATTATGCGGCCCGCATACCTGTTATGCGGTCGCATAGTGCACCGCATAACTTCCCTCGCAAAACGCCAAGGTCGATATGTGATGGATTATGCGGCTCGCATATCAATTATGCGATCGCATTTTGGGCCGCATAATCGGCCTCAAATTTGGCCAGTTTTTCTGATCGACTCTACGACCATTATGCGGTCCGCATAGTGATTATGTGACCGCATAATAGGCCGCAGAATCGCGCTCAGTTGAAAAAAATATTTTCTCTTAGTCCAAAAACGTATTGCTCAATCCAAAAAGTCCAAATCGTGGTGAGATTTTCTAGTATTATAACACATAAATATAACCACGACACCACATGGATCCAGGTTTTTAGTTAGAATTTTCACGGGGCCTTACATCCGCCCCTACTTAAGATCATTCGTCCTCGAATGAGGATCGAGTTTCACTCAACAACTCTTTGTGTAGCTTCAGTTTGTACACCATATATCATTAGCCTCAAATTTGACTAACTCCTAGGTTTTTCTGAAAATTTCTCTAGAGTCTCCTTGGTATCTAGGCCTATCTACCTGCCAGAGAGCCCCAGAAACACATCCTAACAACAGGTATGTAGGGTCAAATAGTGCAACATAACACAAAATAACAGTAGTCGAGGACTCATAAGGGACATATAATCAGGAGGGATATCTTTACATTAACTGATCAAATGAAACAGAGTTATGGGATACAACTTTATAGAACTATTACATGTTTATTCAAACAAATGCGGGTACGTCTTTTTCATTTCATCCTCGACTTCCCATGTAGCCTCTTCAACTTGTTGGTTTCGCCACAATACTTTCATGGAGGCGATCTCTTTGTTCTCAATTTTCGGACTTGCCTATCAAGAATGGCAACGGGAAGCTCTTCATACGCCAATTCCTCACTAACTTCAATGGTCTCCACCGGCACAATAGAGGACGAATCCCCTACTACCTTTTTCAACGTAGACACATGGAATACCGGGTGCACCAATGACATTTCGGGTGGCAGCTCAAGCTTGTACGCTACCCGGCCGATCCTTTGAATGATCCTATATGGCCCGACATACCTCGGACTCAATTTCCCTTTCTTTCCAAACCGCATAACACCTTTCATGGGGGATACCTTCAAGAATACCCAATCATCTTCTTTGAACTCCAAGTCCCTACGACGAACATCTGCATAAGATTTTTGGCGACTCTGAGCAGTTTTCAGCCGCTCTCTAATGATCTTAACCTTTTCCATAGCCTGATGCACAAGGTCTGGCCCTATCATTTCAACTTCCCCGACTTCGAACCACCCGATGGGGGATCTACACCTCCTACCATACAATGCCTCAAATGGCGCCATCTGAATACTAGTATGGAAGTTGTTATTATAAGCAAACTCGATGAGTGGAAAATGATCGTCCTAGTTACCCTTAAAAACAAGAACACAGGTACGCAACATGTATTCAAGCGTCTGAATAGTCCGCTCTTCCTGCCCGTCAGTCTGTGGATGGAAAGTCGTGCTAAGATTCACCTGCGTACCCAAACCTTGCTGAAAGTTCTTCCAGAATTTAGCTGTGAATTGGGTCCCTCGATCGGAAATGATGGAGACTAGAGTGCCATGGAGCCTGACTATTTCCTTGATATACAGTTGGGCATAATGCTCTGCAGTTTTGGTGGACTTAATCGAAAAGAAGTGTGATGATTTCGTGAGTCGATCCACGATCACCCAAATTGAGTCAAACTTGCGCGGTGTGCGCGGTAATCCAACCACAAAATCCATATTGATCATTTCCCATTTCCACATTGGAATTTCTATGCTTTGTGCCAATCCACCAGGACGTTGATGCTCGGCCATCACCTGCTGACAACTCGGACATCTTGCCACAAAGTCCGCCACGCTCATCTTCATGTCGTTCCACTAGTAGACTTCTTTGAGATCATGATACATCTTCGTAGACCCTGGATGCACGGAATACCTAGAAGTATGAGCTTCCGCCATGATTCTTTTTCGGAGACCATCCACATTTGGGACACATAGCCGCCCTTGGTACCCCAATGTACCATCATCCATATTAAGAGAAAAAGCTGAGGCCCTGTGTCTCTAGATCCCCTCCTTCAGTTGTACTAACAATGGGTCATCATATTGCTTTTCCTTAACTTCTGCCACAAGTGATGATTCTGACCTATTCTGCACAATTACTCCTCCCTCATTAGAGTCCGCAAGACGAACCCCCAAACTAGCAAACTGGTGAACCTCCTAGGCCAACAGCTTTTGACAAGCCTCCAAGTGAGCCAAACTATCCATGGATTTCCGACTGAGAGCATCTGCCACTACATTAGCTTTCCCCAGATGATATAAGATGTCAATGTCGTACTCCTTGATCAACTCAAGACATATCCTTTGCCTCAGATTCAACTCCTTTTTTTTGAAAATGTACTGAAGGCTCTTGTGGTCCGTGAATACATCCACGTGGACCCCATACATATAATGCCGCCAAATTTTTAGTGAAAAAATCACCGCTGCAAGCTCTAAGTCATGAGTAGGATAGTTCCTTTCATGATTCTTAAGTTTCCTTGAAGCATAGGCTATAACCTCACCATGTGCATCAATATACACCCGAGACCGATCCTTGAAGCATCGCAATATACCACAAAACCTTCTGTACCCTACGGTAGGGTCAACACTGGCGCTGTTTTTAATCTCGAATTCAATTCCTGGAAGCTCTTTTCACAAGTATCAGACCATTGGAACTTGACCGCCTTCTGCGTTAGTTTAGTCAGTGGGGCAGCAAGAGTATAAAGCCCCTCCACAAATCTCCTATAATACCCGGCCAAACCTAGGAAACTTCAAATCTCTGTCGAAGTGGTAGGCCTAGGCCAATCCTTTATGGCTGCAATCTTTTGAGGATCAACCTTTACTCCAGAGATGACATGCCCCAGAAACGTAACAAATTCAAGCCAAAATTCACATTTTGAGAATTTCGCATACAACTGGTGCTGATGAAGAGTCTACAGAATAGCCCTGAGGTGGCCAGAATGATCCTCTCGGCTACGGGAATACACAAGAATATCGTCAATGAACACTATCACAAAGGAGTCGAGGAAAGGCTTGAAGACTCGATTCATAAGATCCATGAAAGCTGTCGGGGCATTTGTCAGCCCGAAAGACATTACTAGAAACTCAAAGTGCCCATACTGGGTTCTGAAAGCTGATTTCAGAATATCCTGCTACCATACTTTCAGTTGATGGTATCCGGACCGCAAATCAATTTTGGAGAAGAACCTAGCACCTTGCAATTGATCAACCAAATCGTCTATCCTTGGCAATGGGTATTTATTTTTTATTGTGACTTTGTTGAGTTGCCGATAGTCAATACACATTCGTAGCGATTCATCTTTCTTTCTGACAAAGAAGACCGGTGCACCCCAAGGCGACACACTCGGCCGGATGAAACCCTTCTCTAACAAATCCTTCAGTTGTTCCTTTAGCTCTCTTAATTCCGCCGGCGCCATTCTGTAAGGTGGAATGGATATAGGTCGTGTGTCTGGCATCACGTCAATCCCAAAATCAATCTCCCTGTCTGGAGAAATCCCAAGGAGCTCATCCGGAAAGACATTAGGGAATTCATTTACAATAGGCACGGATTCAAGAGTAGGCACTTCGAGATTGGTGTCGGACCAGATGATAAATACACCCCTTCTTGATAAACTTCGTAGCCTTAAGGTAGGAAATAAACCTACCCTTTGGCACAACATCATTCTCCTTCCACACGACAACTGGCTCGTCAGGAAATTGAAGCCTCATATTTCTCGTTTGGTAGTCGAGCTTGGAAAAACATGAATAAAGCTAATCCATCCCCATTATTACATCAAAATCAACCATCCCTAATTTAATGAGACCGGCCATGGTATCCCGGCCACGCACCGTGACAACACAATCTATAGAAACCCGCGCAGTCGTAATAGACTCGCCAACTGGAGTAGATACAGAGAACGGATCATGAAGTTGTTCCGGCTCTATCCCAAAACTCATAGCAACATAAGGTGTAACATAGGACAAGGAAGATCCAGGATCAATGAGAGCATACACATCGTGAGATTGGACAGTCAATATACCTGTGAAGGTATCTGGATAAGCCTTTGCACTTTGTCGACCACTCATAGAATAGAATTAGCTAGGTCCTCCCAAACTTTGAGCAATGCCCCTAGCTGCACCAGGCCCTATGGGTGTTGGAGTACCTCGAGTCAGTGATGGTGCTGAGGATGTAGCAGCTACTGGACTGGGCGGTTGTGATGTGCCCCTCTCCGCACACTGGAGGGATACCCGACAATGCCTCTGAAGGTGGCCCCTCATCCCACACCCATAACATACGGGCAAATCCATGTAGAAAATACCTTAGTGCATCTTCCCGCACTTGGGGCATGGGGGCCTTTGCTGTTGCTGGGGTCTCAACCCTGCTGGTGGGGTCCCCTGCTGCCCTGACCAGGCCTGAAATGACTCCACTGCTGCTGATGTTTGGGCCCTGATGGTGGTGCACTGGCTTAGGACTGTACAACAGATTGGGACAACCCTGGTGAGCCTTTCCTGAAAGCTGTTCTCCTATCACTAGGTGACTCCCCGAATTTTCCCGCTGATCGGGCCTTGCTGCTACCCTCTCGCTCCATCCTGTTCTTCAATTTATGATTTTCCGTGGCCTGAGTGAATGCCACCATCTTCCCATAATTCATATCTGAGTTCAAGGAAGTTGTAGAAGCCCCATTGATAGTCAAAGATCCAACTCCCTGAACAAACCGGCGAACCCTGGCCTCCATGATAGGCAACATGTGGACAGCATAGTTGGACAGTCGTGCAAACTCCATGTGGTATTCCCACACACTCTTACTACCTTGCTTTAGATTCTCGAACTCCGTTGTACGGGTTTCCCTTGTCTCAACAAGCAAGAATGATCCACAAAGGCATCAGAAAACTCACTCCATGTCACCGGAGGACTCCCCTCTTCACAGGAATCTTCCCACAACTCAAACAATGAATAGGCCACCCTCTTCAGACGGTAGGCAGCCAGCTCCACTCCCTCAGTCTTGGTTGCACGCATAACTCTGAGGGTCTTATGCATCTCATCAATAAATTCTTGGGGATCCTCCTCGGGGTTTGCACCTGTGAATTCTGGAGGGTCTAGCTGAAGAAATCTGCTCACCTTAGAACTAGTAGAATCCCCTTGCTGGATAGAAGAGTTGGGTACCACATTCGATCTTTGGGCCTGGGAAGCCACTATCTGAGTCAACATCTGTATGGCTCCCCTGAGGTCCTCATTATTAACATTAGGGCCATAGGCTGGAACTGGAGGTGGAACCGGAATATCGGTAGGAGGGATCGTTACACCCTTGGTAGATGTAGGAGCTGGTACGGTCTGTTCCGGTGTAGATGAATCAGGAAAGGAAATAGTTGGGGGATGTTCTTCTCCTGCACCATCTAATGAAGGGTCAATTGACACTCCTGGGGTAGCATTGGCTTCTTGGCCAATTCTTGATTTCTTCTTAGGTCCCATTAGCTGAAAGTCAGAACAAATGCACGAGTTAAAAAGGAGAAACACCTCACATTCTGCTCTATCGCACGATGTAAAACAACAAAGAGGGGTATCCTAAATATCCAAGTATCCCACTAATTATAGATGTGGTCGACAACACACCGATAAGAAGGACTCTACTAGACACGGCGTCGAGAGATCCTAGGACACTTTAAAACCATAGTCTCTGATACCAAGTTTGTCACGCCCCACGACTGGGGAGCACAACCGGCGATCAACCGGGTGAACCCAGCCGAGCAAGCCTGATAGACACATACTACTCGACTCGCTTACGATCAAGAGGGAACATGATACTATCAATTAAACAATAGGATAATCTACAAGGTCTTTACTAAGCCAATTAATTACATTACATTATTGATAAGTTATGTGGTACATGTGCCTTACAATATTTGATGAAACAAAATCAAAGAAATAAACATATTTCATAGATTTTTCCCCAAAACCCATGTACGACCCACAACTATACCTACAGAGCCTTCTATAGATACAAAAGACAACTATGACAAATGTCGGCGACAAGACCCCGGATATACCTTAACGTGAGACAGAATAAAAAGAAACAAAAAGAGGTAATCATCATCCCCCGGAAGAGTAGGGGCTCACCCAAGGTACTAAGGAAGGGAAATGCTGCTAACGACAACCGGTACTATCTGTTGTGGGATCACCTACATCCATTTAATGATGTAGCGCCCCCAGCAAAAGGGGCGTTAGTACCATTAAATAGTACTAGTATGTATGAATAAACACAATATTCTTAGAACAAAAAATACATTAGTAAAAATGCAAGAAAGTAAATCAGTAAATCGAAGAGAACATGACAACACCTCAACCACTAAATAATAATTCACTTAAACCATCAAGAGAAGTCAATATAAGTTAGCTTGGCCACTACCACCGTACTTCTATACGCGGTCTGATCACGACTCAATCGGCTAGGTAGTCTCCGTTAGAGACATGCATCCATAATAAATTTCCCTGTTTTGATTTCAATCCAGTTCATAGCACAGTACCACCATGTGTGCGGCGTGGTGTCCGATCATGGCCCGACCGGCTAGGCCGTTTTATTCAAGACATGTCTACTTCCATCAATCATTTCATACACATATTTTGATTCGGTAAATACTAGTGGCCATATTTATTAATTCATGATTGGCACTTGGCCGCATCTCACAATTCAAGTTCTTTCCTACCCATTTTACATTCTTACCAAATTATATCAGCAAATCTTGTAGTGCAAACACCAAGTACGGATGAGGATAGCATGAATCATGGGCATGTAGGGACTCTCACTTACTATTGCAATTTAACACATTTTCCACGAATTCGAGACGTCATTAAGTAACAATCATATTATTATGACACATAGATCTTACTACACAAGCACGTCACGACGACATCTACTGCATCAGTCAAGATTCACAACTTACGCCAAATCGTAGGGGCACCATGGGGGTCCGATATCTAGGATAAATGGGGTTTTAGCCATACATACCTCAATTGTGCTTCTTTAGGCTCTACAATCATTCGTAACTCTTAGCAATCTCAATCTATTTGGTGAAGTGACAAATGGAACCAAGATTAGGAAACCGATCATAATTTCTAGCTTACTTGAGCATTTTATAATACAACATATATTTATTAAGGTATGGTGGCTCTTTTATGGTAGGTTATATTGGCCCATTCCCCATCCTTATCCATTATTAACCTACATTGATCCCAAGCCCTCTCAACCCTTACGCATGCAAGACAATTTACCCCAAACCCATGAACTTTCTAAGTAGCTACTCATCTTTAGAAGACATTCAAAGTTTGTTGGGTCAAGCTTAGATTCTTACCTGAAATGTGAAAAGCTTTCTTGATACCCTTCAATGACTTAACACAATTTGATGGACCTTGGGTGTTAGTTAGCTTCCTCCCCTTAGAACTCTCTCTCTCTCACTTTAAAATGTAGTAGACAATGATTCTAACTGATCAGGAAAGGCTATTTTAATGATATAGGGTCGGTTCTTAAAATGACAAAAATGATGCCCCGACAGAGGTTCGCGATCGCATAATGGACATGCGGTCCGCAAACCAGCCGCGAAAATGGCCTCAGCGGGGTAAACAACTGATCGTGTATGCGGCCATTATGCGGCTCGCATACCTGTTATGCGGTCGCATAGTGCGCCGCATAACTCCCCTTTAAAAACTCCAAGGCCGATATGAGATGGATTATGCAGCCTGCATATCAATTATGCGATCGCATTTTGGGCCGCATAATCGGCCTCAAATTTGGCTAGTTTTTCTGATCCACTCTGCGACCATTATGCGGTCCGCATAGTGATTATGCGACCGCATCATGGGCCGCAGAATCGCGCTTAGTACTGAAGCGGGAAGTCAAATATTCCAAGTGGTTAGCCAACGTAGTCGTAGTCCCCAAAAAGGGGAACAAGCTTAGAATGTGTGTAGATTATAAGGACCTAAATAAGGCATGTCCAAAAGACTCCTTCCCGTCGCCTAACATCGATCAAATGATCGACGCCACGGCTGGCCACGAGATACTTACTTTTCGCGACGCCTATTCTGGGTACAACCAAATTCAGATGGACCAAGAAGACTAGGAAAAAACTTCTTTTATCACTAAGTATGGAACTTACTGCTCTAACGTAATGCCCTTTGGGCTGAAAACTGCGGGAGCTACATATCAACGCCTAGTTAACAAGATGTTCGAAGAACAGATAGGGAAATCAGTGGAAGGTTACCTTGAAGACATGTTAGTTAAGTCCCTGCATGCAGAGGATCATTTAACTCATTTGCAGGAGACATTCGAAATCTTGAGGAAGTATGAAGTATGACATGAAACTCAACCCCGAAAAGTGTGCCTTCGGGGTTGGCTCGGATAAATTCCTCGGCTTCATGGTGTCGAATCGTGGGATTGAGATTAACCCTGACAAAATCAAAGCCATCGAGGACATCACCATCGTGGACAACGTGAAAGCCGTTCAGAGGCTGACCGGATGGATAGCTGCCCTGGGTCGGTTCATTTCGAGATCATCAAATTGGAGTCATAGGTTCTTCTCCTTGCTTAAAAAGAAAACCGACTTTACATGGACTCCAGAATGTCAACAAGCATTGGAGGAGTTGAAACGGTACCTATCGAGCCCACCTTTGCTCCACACCCCAAGGCAGATGAGAAGCTATATTTATATTTGGCGGTGTCCGAGATAATGGTAAGTGGAGTGCTAGTCCGAGAATAATAAGGTACGCAGTTTCCAGTTTACTACGTAAGTTGAACTTTAGGAGATGCTGAAACCAGATATCCGCACCTAGAGAAATTAGCACTTGCACTAATAAGCGCATCTAGAAAACTAAAGCCATATTTTCAGTGTCATCCTATATATGTCATTAACACATATCCCCTTCGAAATATATTGCATAAGCCCGAGCTATCCTATATATGTCACTAACACATATCCCCTTCGAAATATATTGCATAAGCCCGAGCTATCGGGCCGATTGGCCAAATGAGCCGTTGAACTTGGCGGGTACTATATTGAGTATCAACCCCGAACAACCATCAAGTCTCAAATATTAGTAGACTACGTGGAAGATTTTTCGCCAACCCTCGTACACAAGGTGGAAAATGATCTACTGCTGAAATCGGGAACCCTATCGGGGGTATGGACCCTCTTCACGGATGGAGCCTCGAACGTGAAAGGGTCCGGACTTGGTATTGTTTTAAAACCACCTACGAGCAATGTTATTAGACAATCCATTAAAACTACTAAACTGACTAACAACGAGGCCGAATATGAGGTTATGATTGTAGGTCAAACTAGCTAAGAACTTGGGAGCGGAAGTCAGTGAAGCTAAATACGACTCGCTGCTGGTATTTAACCAGGTAAACGGCACCTTCAAAATACGAGAAGATAGGATGCAAAGACATGTATACAAGTTGTAGATCACTTTACACCGCTTCAAAGAATGGACTCTCCAGCATGTACCTCGGGAATAGAATACTGAGGTCGATGCAATTGCCAACTTGGGATCGTCGGTCGATGAATATGAAAATAGCTCAGGGACTGTCGTCCAGCTCTTGGGGTCCGTAATCAAGGAAGGGCACGCTGAAATAAATTCTACAAGCTTAACCTGGGACTGGAGGAACAAGTATATCGAATACTTGAAAAACGGTAAGCTACCCTCGGACCCCAAGAAATCAAGGACCTTACGAACTAAGGCATCTCGATTCACATTGGACGAGGACGGAACGTTATATAGAAGGTCGTTCGATGGTCCATTGGCCATATGTTTGGGGCCGGGAGATACCGATTATTTTTTACGAGAAATCCATGAAGGCACTTGTGGAAACCATTTTGGCGTCGACTCACTAGTTCGAAAGGTCATCAGAGCAGGATACTATTGGGATGGCATGGATAAGGACGCTAAGGAGTTCGTTCAAAAATGCGATAAATGTCAAAGGTTCGCACCGATGATTCACCAGCCCGGTGAACAGCTTCACTCGTTCCTATCCCCGTAGCCATTCATGAAATGGGGAATGGATATCGTCGGACCTCTACCATCGGCCCCAGGTAAAGCTAGATTCATATTGTTTATGACTCACTATTTCTCTAAATGGGTTGAAGTGCAGGCCTTCGAAAAAGTTAGGGAAAAAGAAGTGATCGACTTCGTATGGATCACATTGCGTGTCGATTCGGGATACTTGCTGAGATAGTGTGTGATAATGGCAAACAATTCATCGGAATTAAGGTAACAAAATTCCTTGAAGACCACAAAATAAAGAGGATACTATCGACGCCATATCACCCTAGTGGAAACGGACAGGCCGAGTCAACAAATAAAACTATCATCCAAAACTTGTAGAAAAGGCAAAACGAAGCCAAAGGGAAGTGGAGAGAAAAGTTGCCCAAGGTTCTATGGGCATATAGAACGACATCGAAATCCAGCAACGGGGAAACCCCGTTTTATTTGGTGTACGGCTCCGAAGCCTTAATACATGTCGAAGTCGGAGAGCCCAGCGCCAGATTTAGACATGCAACAGAAGATTCAAACCGCGAGGCTATGAATTCCAGCCTCGAATTATTGGATGAGAGACAAGAAGCGGCGCTCGTTTGAATGGCAGCCCTAAAACAATGAATCAAGAGATACTACAACAGAAGAACCATTCTTCAACACTTTAAAGTCGGGGACTTGGTCCTAAGGAAAATCACCATCAATACTAGAGACTCTAACGAAGGAAAACTCGGTCCTAACTTGGAAGGACCCTATCAGATTCTCGACATAGTCGGAAAAGAGTCATACAAGCTCGGAACAGTGGACGGTGAGCCATTGTCAAATAATTAGAACATATCACTTCTCAAGCGATATTATTGATAAGGAATGTATCTCTCCTTTTTCATTTACTTAAATATAAGAAACTAACTTATTTCAGGTAACCCACCCAAGAAATCGAGACCTCGGTTTTTAAAGTACGCATTGCACTTTTTCCCCCTTAGGCCAGTTTTTATCCCAAAGGGTTTTTCCGACAAGGTTTTTAACGAGGCAACAACTATGTGCTACATGTGGATGATTCAACAGTATCCAAGGCTTATTTGCAATCAACCTCGAATACTGGGGGGCATCACCCTCGGATTCTATGTAAACGGGTCTCGATAGGAAAAGTTTTGTAATGGGCCAAACAACCGAATGAACCGTGTCCATATAGAATAGCCGAGCCCCGATAACAAAAAATGTACGCATGTATGAATAATACAAGTAAGTTCTCTCTTTTTCCCAAACATCTCGTGTTCGAAGTAGAAATTCTATTATATAAGTCGTATACTTATGATCTATTGCGCAAAACTAACACTCATGAAAAATGGCTTAAAGGCTGAGTGCAAGCGTACCTCGAACACTCGGGGAATACTTACTCGAGCTATCTAAAGTTCGAATTTATAAGACCTCAAAGAGGCACCCCCCGATATATAGGCCAAAGCCATCACACTTGGGGACTATCATTTCGAACAAGTTCGAAATGTTATCAAGAAACAAGTCGAAGAAACATACCTGAAGGCTACGGTCATATTAAATACTATGGTCGTATAAAAAGGCTACGGCCTAAATTAAGCAGCTCGGAGACGTCCGACTTCCGCCATAAAATAAAGGCCTTCAAATACTTTTAAAAACCGATTAAATAAGGCTACCCTCTGCAAAGCAAATAAATAAGGGCTTCAATAAAATCAGCCCCCAAATAATTCAAAGGCTTCGATAACATCAGCTTTCGAGATGTTAAATTGTCTCAACACAAACATGTTAAGAAAACCTGGGTTCCGATCGTCGAACCCTCGAAGAATCCAATGGGTATAAAAAATATATGCTAAGGCATAAGAAATTTTCACTAAGTCTTTTAGCCGAAGAGGGGAAAATTATAGTCGCTTTTAGAGCCCAAATTGGCCCACCTTTAAAGAGCCTAAGGGCCAACCTAAAGAGCCTAAGGGGTGATATAAAAGACCCCAAGGGCTGATCTCATGAGCCAAAATGCCAATACAATTAAAGATCGAGACCACGCTCTCACTCAATTCAAACCCAAAGGTCTGGTTATTATGAGCTTAATCAAACAATTCGAGCTCGAAATCTTAATAATCGTTGATAAAACATAAGGTCCTACTCTATCCTATAAATTATTCAAGCTTGGATACTGGAGATAATTCATAGGTCAGTTCGAAACAAGTCGTCCCCAAGACAAACTCTCAAATGAGCTTCGTGACTCGGGGACTTGCCTCCAGAAAAATAAAAGCCTAAGGGTTTATTTCAATTAGCAAATTGAGCTACAAAGAATTTCCCAGTGGAGACAATTAAATATACAAGGACATGGAGACATCAAAGGAATATCTTTTATTATACCACAAATATATGTACAAGGGGGCCAACCAGGGCCTTACAAAATAAAAGGGGGAAAAAAAAGCTACAACCTAGTCATTATCGGGGCTAGCCCCCTCGACACCGGCTCACACCTGAACAACTTAGTCAGATGAATTTTCCTCAGAGGCCTCACCATCAGATCCACTCACAGAACCTTTTTCATCAGAGAGCAAAGTTGCGGCTTCATACTCCGATGCTTTCGCCTTCGATCTCGGTTGAGAGGTCAAAACCGAGAGCGTGTATCTCTTCTAAAGCCTCTCTCCGAGATCGCTACCTAGCATGAGCAACAGATCGTAATAATCTGACCTTGTTAGAGGTAGAAATCTCATGTGCCCGAAGATTGGCAGCTTCGACATTGGCTCTGTAGGAGGCTGCAAGTGCCTCTGATTCAGCTTTAACATTAGCAAGGACGAATTCAACCTCCTCGATCCTACGGGCTCGAGATAGGATTTCCTCCTTCGCACTGTGGAGTTGGCGCTCAGCTAATGTTAACTGGGCTCGAAGAGCGTCCTTCTCCGAGGCGAGATGCTCCATGTGCTGCCTCCACCCTAGAGCTTTAGCCTCCTTCATCTTAGCCTCTTCTTGAAGCTGCAACACCAATTCGCCCTTCTGCTGAAACTGTGACCAAAAGATTCATCACGAAATTAGAATCGATATTTTACTAAGTTTAGAGAAATTATCTTACCTTCTAGGTGAGCTCGGTGTGGTCTTGACGAGACCTCGCAAGTTCTACTCGGATGGCTGCAATTTCCTCCTCCTTTCGAGCATAAAGGAGTTTCAGTTCATCCCTCTCCTCTGTGAGCTTTTTGAGCTCGGCCTCACATCGGATTAGCTCCATCCGAGATTTGAAGGATGCCTCTCTATGAAGCACCAAAGCCTGCCCATGAAGGATGGAGTTAGTCTTGAAAATACACGAACAAGATGTGTGCGCGAGTGAAAAAGAGAAAAAATACTTACCTGTTTCAAAAGGCGCTGAGCTTCGTTGAAAACAAGCGTCGCGTCTGGCTCGGGGTCGTCCTCGAGCAAAACAATCCTGAAATATGTCGCCCCCTTCATGGCCTAGATCAGCATCTGGAGTTTACATAGTCTGAGCATCTCGGAACTTCCCCTCGAAAAATGAGGGGTCGGGTGGTGAATCATCTATATTTATTTCCCCGAATGGATCTCTCAGGACACGCTCCCCTTTTCTATGAGCCTCGGAGCTAGATCCTTCAAGAGCATCCGCCGATTTTTCGGTGCACCAAGGAACTTCCTCACCGATCGATGGCTCGGGGACTTCACGTACATATTTATCTGAGATCCCCCCAACTTGAGAACAAATCGGCTCATTCACTGCCGGCTCGACGAACTCGGAAGCTGCAGTGCTCCTCCCCTCACGGGCTATCAAAATTCAGTCGTCATCGTCATCCTCTACGTCGGCAGGCAAGACGATGGTATCGACCCACGATTTTTGGGCCTTGCTTTTCTTGGGCTTCGGGGTATCGGAGGGCGAAACCCTTCGCCTTTTTCTCTCCTTAGGCGGTTATGGAACTCCCCCTTCACCAGGCGGGGGTGGCCTCATGGCTACGTTCTCTCCAAGATGTACACGAAATGGGTTAAAAATCGGTAACCCTACGAAAAGACGACAACTCATAGACAGAGGAACTCACCATGATTCTTAGCTTCCCATCGTCCTTTGCCCAAATCTTGCCAGCAACGCTTGGAGTATGAGGAAGTGGAGGCTAATTGGAGGACCCAGTCTTCGAGGTTCAGGATAGCACCAGGGAACCAAGCGGTAACAACACCGCGAAATGAAATTCAGATCAAAGAGGGAAATTTATCAAACAAGAAATCAAACGCCGACTGCGAAAACCGGACTTACGTTTCATGTTTCATTCCTCGGGGAATGAAATCTTTTCAACAGGAATCAAATCAGAGGTCTTGACTCGGACAAATCGACCCATCCAACCCCGGTCCTTATCTTCATTTATGCTCAAAAATACTGTTTTAGTAACCCAGCACTGGAGCTTTACCAAACCACCACGATAGAGCCGAGGGCTATATAGCATGATTAAATGGTCGAGGGTGAAAGGCATTCCCTCGATTTTGCTCGATAAAAATCTGAGCAAGATCACTATGCACCAAAAAGAAGGATGAACCTGCCCCAATGTTACTCGATATTGGCGGCAAAAATCAATTATAACCGGGTCCATGGGCCCTAATGTGAAAGGGTAAGTGTAAACACTCAAAAATCCTTTCACGTTAGTGGTGATATCCTCATCAGGTGAAAGAGCCACTACTTCTTTGTCATCCCAATTGCAGTCCCTTTTCACTCTTTTGAGATCATCCTCAGATATTGAGCAAATATAACGGGACATGGGCTCACACCGGCTGGGTCCACCTTAAATTCGGAGGTCAGTTTGCATGGCCCGGGAACACATTCCTCTACGCGTGGCTCCATCGGCATCCTGTGCCGGCCAACTTCGAGGAGGAGGCTTCTTCCTTCTGCGACACTACTTTAGAAGTCTTAGCCATGGTTGTAAACAAGAGAGGTGGAAAGTAAGAATAAGACTGGCGAAATAATGAAAGGAAGCAAGAAAAGTTTGAACGACGAAAGATTTGATCAAAGCAAGGGAGGAGTTTGAAGCAAAGTAAAGTTTGAAATCAATGAGGAAGCTGGTATTTATAGATCAAACGGCGGTTCAGCGTCGCTAGTGGCTGACCAACGGCTGTCAAGCATTAATGGTTCTTGGGAACCGAGTCGATGGGACATTCCGATTACATCTACCGCTTACGTCACGAAGACGACTTCTTGACCAAGGTATCGGGAAATCGGGATTCAAATCGTTTCTTATTCTTCCATTATAAGAAACGCAAGGACTATCTGTGTACGGTAAAATAGAGAGACTCGATTGTAAAGCTCGAGGGCACGCCTCGAAAGCACGCTAGCATCGAAGTAAGTCCGGGCTTGAGGAATGTATGGACCGATGGATCGGGGCCAGACTAGGTCGGCACCACGATAACAGAATCCCGAGATATCCGCGCTCAATCATCAATCCCGGCGAGAATCTCGGAGTCGGTAGAGCTATTAGCGGTTAATAATGCCAATCATGTACTTTACTTCCGCAATTAGAATCATTCCTTATTTAGGATTCCTCTACTATATAAAGAGGAACCTTATTCATTTGTTATTGATTTGTTATCATAATTATCATCACATTCAAGCTCTTATGCACATTGCTGAATACAAACACTCTTTTATTTATTGGTAACTCTTCGTATTTGAGTTGTTCATATTATAATTGTTGTTCTTATTGTTCTTGGCAAATCGTTCTCGGGTCTAATCCAGATAGAGGCTGACAACTAGCAATTATACGGTTCGATCCATATAATCGTTTAATTTATTTAGTTACTTAGTCATTTACCAATTAGTATTGAATTAGGTCGCGTATGCTAAGAACACTCAAGTAACACTTCAGAACAAGAAATTTAGAAGATGATGCTTAGTCTACAATTGTTGTACAAATCATTAGATCCCCCACCCCACCCCCACCCAAACACAGCACACACACACAAAGAATAGGAAAAAGAAAATCTTCTGATAAGTGATCTATGATTTGTCTGTATAGTCAGAATTTGTGACAGATAAGGTGATGTACCAGCCAAAAATCATATGGAAGCGATCTAATAGCTCTACCAGGACAACGAAAATTTGCGGCAATATATCTAACACCTTAGCCGTACTCCATGTCAAGCTCCTGTCCGTAGCCTTTAAGTGGAAGACTCGGTCCCGTAATTGAGAATGATAGAGGTGAAGATTCAAGCTGCGTTACGACAATATAAGCACAGGACAGTCGTCAAGAACCACTATTTTGGGTATTGTATCTCCAACAGCAAGAAAAAATAGTTGTGAATCCAGATGTGGTTTCACGATATTGGCCACCTCGGTGTTTGTATCGTCCAAAACTGAGTCTAGTGCAGAGGTAATAGCTGTAGCATCTGAAATTTCGGGAGCACCAACAAATTCTGTGGAGTCTAATTGCATTTCGTGTAGCACTAACTGCATACGGCAAATAGAAGAGAGCATACGAAGTTATTCATATTATCATTGCTTCTTGGCAAACCGTTCTCGAGTCTAATCCAGATCGAGGCTGACAACTTGTAATTATACGGATTTGATCCATATAAATCGTTTAATTCATTTATTTACTTAGTCATTTACAAATTAGCATTGAATTAGGTCACGTATTCTTATAACCACATTACAAATTGTTACTCGTATTTCGAGATAAACAAACACAAGAAAAGGTGGAGCTAAAGTAGTGAATTCAGTAAAATTAGTGTTGAATTTGAGTTTAATGATGTTTGTCATGGAAGAAAAACATATTTGAGTTGAAAGTGAAATCAATTCTCCTATGAAGGTGAAGCGCAGTAGCAGGATTTCACGATTTTTTCTTCTCGTTCATTTTAGAGTTTATTAGTTTTACGGATTTTTCTGTTTCATTGGATGATTTGTTTAGTTATCATAGTATTAGTTTATTTATTCAGTCCCGCTCTTAATTATGTGATGAATATTATTTACGAATTTAAGTTGGAACTCGGGAGAGATAATTCTAGATAGTAAGTAGAATTGAGTAAAACAAGTTTCTGAACCTAGGCCTAGGGAAATGATTTCGAGATTAGAATAGGGGAATGTATGCATAATAGTTTGTCTTAGTTATTCTAAAGAATTACAAAAGCGTTTTTGTTAAAAAACGCACGCTTTTTCCATCAAAATATATATATGTGTAAGAGTTTTTATGAGAAAGTCGTTTCTACCTCTTAGGAAAGATTAATACATTGTGAAAAAAGGGAATTCATCTGTTTAGTAAGGATTTAAGACAAATCGTGATTGTTGCAGATCCGCTTCCACAGAAGAAAACCCCGTATCATAAATCTCCTAAAGTTACAATTATGGCAAAATACCTCAAATTTAGGAGGGGGGCGTGGGATCTTACCTCCTCAAAAATTCTAAGGTTATCAGGTGGCCATTGGGCGTGAACCTTTTTTTTAAGCATTTAATCTAAAAATATATACTATTATATAAAAATTTCCTATTTACTAGAATCAACTTATCATTTAGGTGATTATTATCCTCTTGCTACAAAGAAGAAAGAATTACCAAATTGTAATGGATATGGATTATGGAATGATATTAGTCGATCGGTCTGGTGCATGGATTATATGAAAAACAAATCAAATTGGGAAACAAAATTACCATTACCGATTCTGTTTTGGTTTATTAAACCATCTCACACTAAAACCCTTTCTCCAAAATTCAGTAGGAAAAGGTCTTTACACTATCTATATATTTAACTTGATCTCTAGTTATTCATCACACACTTAAGATCAATTTTCCAACTATATTAAGACACTCTTTGGTAAGCTTCGTTAATTTTTCTTTGCCGAGAGAAATATAAAGTAAACATCAATTTGGAATAGGAAGTAAATCCTTAAATCCAAACCTGTTTAGAATTGTAAAAAAAGACCTACATTACTTAAGTAAAATTCTGCAGTATGCCAATGCCAATGACTATTCATCACAAGAAAAGGAAGATTATTTGCGACACGAAATCGACTATAATGCCATCGGAGCAGGTGTTTCGGACAGTGCAGAATGGTATTAAAAAAAGGGGCTCGATTTCTCTTGAGGAAGAATTAAGTAATACTAAGAGCTTTGATAGATTTGATGATCAGAATAGACGCAAATTGAAGAGGTTCGTGAAAACTCAAGATTCAATATCAACATCAGTAAAACAAGACGTTGTTGCTACCAATAAAAAACAAAAACAAAGTTGTAGTACTAAAGTTGCTGATATCGATAATTTTTACAATGATTTGGGTCGGGCACAAGCAGTAGCAGTAAAGGCTGCTGTTCGAGGCACGGGCAAAAAGGGTATTGTGCAACATGCAAGTGAAATACAGGAAAAACAGCAGCAACTTGAGTTAGAGAAAGCCAGGATTAATCAAGAGGCAAAGTTAAAATTGCAGAAGCAAAGAGAAGCCGAAAGGATTGCTTTAGAAAATATGGTAAAGACCGTTGAATTTAATGACGATTTGCAAGTATTGAGAGATTTTGAGAGACTGATTGGACACCGAGAATGATTTGCAATGACCCTTTGGAAAGTTTTTAGCAAAAGTGACATGTATAAACTAACTCTAGTATTTAATGTTAGAAAAATTGTGTTCCCTATATCCATTATGTTAGTAATATTTTGAACACATTACTGATAATTGTTGTTTCTGTTCATAAATGGCAGTTATTTTTAAGAATCACGTCATTTGATTCAAATTAATATTGTTCTTGTTCGTAAGATTAACTATTAAGAATATGTCATTAATAATCTGGTTATGTCAATGTGTATGTAATGTTCTTATTAGAAAGGAATTACTAGATCATTCAAATTACATAGCTCTCCGGAGTAGGGGTGGGCATCGGTCGGGTCGGTCCGGTTGTGAATGTTATCGGTTCGGCATATTGGTTGTCGGTTTATAAATATGCTAAACTGTTAATCGAACCGATAAAATATCAGTTATCGGGTATCGGTTTGTCGGTTATCGATCTTTATCAGTTCGGTTATTAGTTTACCCGATAAGAAAAATATCCAAAAAAATTCATGTTTTTATTATAGAAATCGTGATCATACTTTTAAGAGAAAGGAGCTGAATAGCTCATAAGAAAAGATGGATTAAATTTCAACTTTAAAAAGGAAAACTTTCTTTATTTACATTTGAAAATCCCAATAAGATGTCAATTTTAAAGTTATATGTTAGTAGGAGTAAGGAATAAAATATTCAACAATCTAATCTTACTAAATATCAATCTAATCTTACTAACTATCTCACTGCGGGCGGGTGATCACGCTCAACTATGTCTTATAAAAAGACTAAACGGGCGCTGCAAATATAATCTGGG
>ML342097.1:0-12286 GCA_005239505.1 Nicotiana paniculata
CTGAGTGACGTTTGGCTGCCTTTGAGTTTTGCAAATTGACAGGAAGTTCTTTTAATGCTGCTGGGGGTCTTCAATGTACGACCCTGAGAATAGTCTTTTGTTCTGCAATAGGTGCAACATATTATTTGTAATCTGAAAGGACTCGGCCTGTATCTGAGGAACCAGTATCGCTGTGGTCAAATTCTCAGCTGTGGGTTGTGCCCAGTCATATAAAGGAGCCTCTGCCCCTATTTGAGCGACTGGGTCTACCACGTCATCCCCATGATTATTCCGGTTGTGTGCATCTTCCATGTCTGTTTCAATTTGTTCAATTTGTGGTTGATGTTTGCTTTTCCGGTTGGTCCGGTTTATGGTCCTGAAAACTTTCTCGGGGTCTGATAAGGCTTCAATTACTTCACCAGTCCTCGATGAGTTTCTAGGCATGCACCTGCAACACTTAGCAAACGTTAAACGTTCAATGTGAAAACGAAAATTTTAAAGAAAATTGACTATGTTTCAGAATTTTGTATTTCTTTAACTCAATTGATAATACTGTTAATTCCCCGGCAACGGTGCCAAAATTTGATCACGCTCAACTAATGTCTTATAGAAGACTAAGCGGGCGTTGCAAATATAATCCGGGGTATTACGCCCAGAGTCGATCCCACAGGGAATTTACGTATCAATTAAGTCTATAAAATACTAAACTGTTGCTAAATCAAGTTTCTCAAGACTTTGAATATCAATTTGGTGATGTTTAACTAATTCTACAATCAATAATAATAAACTAGAAATTAACTAACAATTTAATATAACAATGATAATAAATGGTCTAAGGTTATGGTTTCCCCCGTTGGTGAATTCTTCCTTGGATATTTATTAGTTTAATTGGTTATTTCTATCAATCATGAACACTCTAACTATCATAAATCTCTCTCAAGTAATTATGATAATTTACTAGACGCACTCTCTCAAGTTACGCTAGCTAGATCACAATATAGTTCACTTTAGATTGCACCCAAGGTATCTTTATCTCTAATCTAACCTCTAAACCCTCGGTTATGACCTTCGTCTATACTCCGAGAGTGATGTTGTTCAAACAACTACCTAAATATGCACTCTCTATCAAATAGATACATATTAAACAGGAACATCTAATTGATGGTCATGCAATTAACTACAACAAGAACGTAGTTGAACAAATAGAGATTAAGCAACCAAAATATAATATTATCCCAATAAATTCATCCCCAACGGGTTCTACCAAAACCCTAGACTAAAGAATTTAGCTACTCATGTTTATAAGAATGAAACTCAAAAGGAATTGCATAATTGAAATACAAAGTACTGAATACAAGATATAGAAATCAATGTTTTGGCACTTCAATGATTTTCTTCTGTTGAATGCCTTCCGAACTCTTCTCTGTCCTTCTTCGAATCCTTCAGTTGTGTTGTTTGGTGTCTATTTATATGTTTAGGGCGAACCCTAACCATGTNNTGCCAGGCTAGGGCTGGCGTTTCAGCCCTAACGCCTAACGCCAGGGTAGGGCTGGCATTTCAGCCCTAAGGCCTGGCTAACGCCAGGTAGGGTCAGGCTGTAGGGCTTTGTCGCCCGGCTATCGCCCGGGTGTCTCCTTTTGCATATTTTTCGACGTATTTGTATCCCTTTAGCTCCGTTTCCATCTCCAATTCACCTACACATAAAATAAACTCTATTAAGCACATAACAAGTGTATTTTTACCATTAAAGCACCTCAAATGTAAGGTATATTACATGTTAAACTATGTATTCTAGCCTCGCATCGACCCATTTGATAACTTTTATCTTCATATATTAAACTTCAATCAAAAGCATACAAATTCTTCTTTCAAAATTTAACTTCCAACATATTTGACAAAAAACAAAAAACGAGAAGTTAACATCAAATACTCTCAATGTTAATTTATCTAATAGATTTGAGGCTAAAGGTGAGGTAAAAATATTAATGAAATGAATAATGTAAATATCAACATTGCACTTGCACCAATAAAGGTAAAAAGTGTCATTGTACTCTTCAGTTTCTCAAACTTAACAAGCAATCAACTCAAATGATGCCAACCAATTATAAATCCATAAACAACTTAAGATGAAATCAGATGTTCAACATCATAAATGAATGAAAAAAGAGAGAGGCAAAATTAGACCTTTATTACTGAACTTACTTGTTTTGCTGCATACAATGATAATGAGACCAAAGATCCAAGATCAAAAATCTTTCAACGAGCTATCAGCTAGAGCCTCGGACCGGAATTGGCGTCCCCAAAACGAACTCATCTCTACTGGGTTTGGATGGCGGTTTCAAGCTGATTTTTGCACTGGTTTGGGGCGTTTTTGCGATGGTATAGAGCTGATTTGTGCGTGACTGAAACAGGGGCTGTCTCACGACCGCTTTTGTAGCTGTATTTTCTGGCTTTCAGAGCAGATTTCCATGGCCGGAATTTCTGGCTTCGACGGTGGTTGATGGGTCGGTTTTCTAATAATTTTAAGGCTGAGATTTCATGATTGTTTGGGGCTGTTTTTTCAGGTCCTCCCTTATCCATTTTTTTCCCCAGATCTTGTTCCGTTCCCTTCCCTTTTATCCCATTTCCAAATCCCTCTCTGTTTTTTTTTCCAGATCCCCCTCCACCCCGTTGTATGTGTGTATTTATATAAAGAAAAAGGTCCCTCAGTGTAGTGTGCATGTGACTTGTAGTGTGCATGTGACTTCTTTGAAGAATAGTCTAGAAGCCTCCTTTTGTGTGTGTCCTGTGTGTATATAAATAGAGATATTCCATTGTGAGAGAATCCTAAGTAAAAATCTGAAATTATTTTCATGTGTATGAATTTTTTTTTTTGTGAAATAAAATGTGCATGAGAAAAAAAAATGTGATAGTGAGTGCATGTGAGTTAGTTAGGGAATGGATAAGGTAAGAATCTTTTGGCAAGCGGCACAACTTGATTGCCTCTTTTTCTTTTTCTTTTCAAATTTTTTATTTAAATGTAAAAATAAAAATACTAGCTAAATATTTTAAAATCAAGAACATATAATTTTTTGTGATTTTTACTTTTCTTAAATAAAATCTACTAAAAAAAATGAGATAAAGGTTAAAATATGTAGATGAAACTTAAAATTATTTACATACTAAAAAGTGTTGAAAAATCCCAAGTATGGTAAAAAATTAGGAGCTCAAAACGGACACAACAAATCTCATTGTATCTTTCATGACGAGTTCTTCATCACCTCCCTGGGTTGGATTTATCGTAGGGTTTTCGTGTTCATCGTCTGCTTTTTGGGTATGATAGTGTTTCCAAGCAAAATGGACATGATTCACACCAGACTAGCCATGGTAATCAAAGCCTTAACAGAAGGAATCGAGGGCAAACGTACATTATTGTTCCTATGATTATAACAGAAATATATCGGGCTTTGGATCGTTGCCAGAAACGGTTCAACATTTCGAGGGTTGTAATTTGCTGCTACAGATTTGGTTGCTGGAACATCTCCAAAGAGGCCAATACCGCCAAGAGTTTCCATGGAGACCATGGAATGATCACATAGTTTTCCATCACCCCAAAAGAATGACCTTTATCTTTGACAAGTTTGCTTAACCAGAGAATGTTACAGAATAGGTACAGTTTTTTGACAATTTGACTGAGGACCAGGTTCAGTGGATGTTCGAGTGGTTCCCTACCAGTGAATTCATCACCAGATCCAGGGATGTTTCGTATTTGGTGTTGATCGGGTTAAGGGGAATACACCCCTATGTTCCTATCAGGGTTATGAGACAAGCTGGTAGCAAACAAGTCATACCGCGAGTCTCCAAAATGAGTCACTATAGAGCAGATTTTCAAGATGATGACATCCCGTACAAATGTGAAGCTCAACACATGTGGCACTTGAAGGTCATTGTGGAAAAGGACACCATCGAAAAAGATCGATACCACGTAGGGCAGGTGTATTTCTACCCATCATGTTTGGACGACAGCATAACAGGAATAGTCGAGCCAGGGGTCGGTCGAGGAAACAAAGTCATAGATGAAGTTGTTGAAGCATAGGTGAAGTATAACAGACTGCCCAAAAGAGTTCATGAGTCCGAGGCCGAGCATTTGGAACAACACAAGATCGATATGGAGGCAATCAATGAATGGAGGGAAATGGCTACTAGGTCAACGGAAAGGCTGGAGTATCTGGAGCATGGTTTAATGGAGTTAGAGGGGAAGATGAGGAAAAGAGTCATAGACTGCCAGAATGCCGAGGGTAACGAAGGAGGGCATCTAACAAGGGCATACCTACTAGTGGACATGCGCGACCTGGGAAATCTGATCAATGGAGCCAAGAAAGCCAAACCCGGAGAAGGTCCCTCTGTGACCAAGTAGATTAGGTTTATTTGTTTTAGAATTACTTTTCGAATGTTATAAGGCAAACGACATTAGTGACTTATTTATTTATTTATTGTCATTTTAGATTCATCTTATTTATCACGTTAATGAAATGAGGCAATTATTGGCTTTAAATTTCTCCAAATTTACTTGTCGCTAGGCCAACCTCAGGCACAACGAGACTCCAAATTAGGACGTGAATTTACATTTCCGCAATATGTGTTTAAATACTGCAAATCCTTTTCCAAAATTCTCACTGACTTGGCTACCTTTTTATTTTTTTTTATTTTTTATTATTCCCATTGCCCAAGGTTGGTTCACACATACTGTCATCATCAGCATATCACACCAGATCCAGAGGCCCTCGACTACCTCTTCCTCCAAGTAATCCGAAAAGAAAAGGAAAAGCTAAGATGGACGATATGAGTGGTGTGAGGAAAGACGACGGCTGGAACAAAAAATACTTGAATTGCAAGGGGAGCTCGAGCAGGTCCGCAACTTGGCAAACCTCTCCCTCACCCTAAACGTCCCAGATATCAACCAACTAAACACCCAAAACCCAGTACCTCCTCAAAACACACCAAACCAACGTCCACAAAATCCTCCCGCACCCCACCAATATGCAACACCTCCCCAAAATCCTAATCATTTACCCATACCTACACCCCATTAACACCAGCATCTCCCGACTCAATATCCGCAAACTACTTATCACACTCCTTAGAATACCCCACAACACATCCCCGATCCTTAAAATTCAACCAATGATCACCACTACACCCAAACCCCCGACATTCATCAAAACAATCCCATATATGTGGAAACCCCACTCCACTCCACTCAACCAATCTCATATACACCAGAATCCGCCGAGAAGGACCTGCTCATTAAAAACATGGCATAAGAGATCAAGAAGCTCACAAGACAAGTCCAGGTTGTTGAAGAAGGTAAAGGAATTGAAGGTCTGAATTATGAGGACTTGTACATTCAGCCAGACGTGGAACTGCCGAAGGGTTACAAACCTCCTAAGTTTGAAATGTTTGATGGAACGGGAAACCCGAAGGTACATTTGAGAACCTACTGTGACAAGATCGTAGGGGTTGGGGAAGGACGAAAGGATTCGCATAAAGCTGTTCATGAGAAACCTCACTGGAGACGACCTATCTTGGTACATAAGTCAAAATCCTAAGAAATGGGCTAATTGGGTAAGCACGGCATCAGAGTTCATGGATAGATTCAGATTCAATACAAAAAATGCATCGGATGTCTTCTACATACAGAATCTCAAGAAGAAGCCAACAGAGACTTTCCGCGAGTATGCTACTCGGTGGAGGTCAGAAGCAGCAAAGGTCAGACCGATATTAGATGAAGAGCAAATGAACAAATTCTTTGTCAAAGCTCAAGATCCACAATATTATGAGAGGTTAATGGTCATTAAGAATTACAAGTTATCCGACATCATCAAGCTCGGAGAAAGGATTGAAGAAGGTATCAAAAGCAGAATGGTAACAAATTTTGAGGCATCGCAGGCCACGAACAAAGCATTACAATCGGGAGGCATATCCAAGAAGAAAGAAGTAGGGACAATAATAGTAGCCCAAGGTCCAAAATATCCATTCGTATACCAAACACCTCCACCCACATACCAACTTTCACCTCCCATATATCCTCAACCCGCCACCACCTACCACACTTATAACACCCAACCAACCTATTATTATTCACCTCCAACTCATCCAAACTATCAAAAACCAAGACCCAATTTTGATCGCAAACCACCCAGACAATACACCCCATTGCTGAACCCATTGACCAATTATATGAAAGATTGAAGGCCGCCGGATATGTCACCCCTATTCCCGCCATTGCCATGGAAAACTCCTCCCAGTGGGTCAACCCAAACAAAACATGTGCATACCATTCCGACATGAAGGGATATACCATCGATGAATGTCGCACAATGAAAGACAAGATTCAAACACTGATTGATACTAAAGTCATACAAGCAAAGGAAGCCACACACAATGTCCGCAACAAACCTCTCCCGGACCATAGGGGTGAAGGAGTAAATGTGATAGAAACTGATGAAGAATGGGATCCTGAAGGGTCAATTGGGCTTATTCGGGAAGGAGATGACCCTAAGAAACCTATAGTCACACTCACTCCTATTGTGATACAGGTACAACCACTAGTCGAAGTTGAGATAGCCATATCAAATCCGTTCGAAATCGAAGTGACAACACCTGTAACTACACCTTCTCCATTTGAAGTAGAAGTAACCACACCCTTCACTGTGATGGTAGCATCCACACCGCCCTTTAAATCCAATGTCGTACCTTGGGATTATGTTGCCAAATCCAGGAGGAAAGGGAAGACGGAAATAGAAGAGTCTGGTGCTGCACAAGGGATGACCAGAACTGGAAGAATATATACACTTGAGAATTTGGGAGGAACAAGTAAGGAATCCACTGCCAAACAACCCATCATTGAAACCGGTTCGGATGATCCTTGGAGGAAGGTACAGGCAAGGGGATATTCTGTGGTAGACCATCTGAACAAAACTCCCACCCAGATATCCATCCTATCACTGTTGAATGAAGTGTACGTACCCAAAAATATCACCAGTGGGGAAATGGCCAACATGCTGGGGCAAGTGCTGGAGAGCCACAAGATCACCTTTCACGGAGATGAGTTGCCACCAGAGGGATTAAACCACAACAGGGCACTGTTCATCACAGTGCAATGCGAGGATAAGTTCATTGCCAGGGTTTTGGTAGACGGAGGATCCAGCCTCAACATTTTTCCATTGACAACTCTAAAAAGGTTGTGTCACGACCCAAATCCCAATTTAGGTCGCGATGGCGCCTAACTTCGATGTCAGGCAAGCCAACTTAATTTACTAGTGATCCCTTTTTAATTTATAAAATAATTCACCATACTTAAGAGGTTTTTATTTCAAAAGCAAAAATTTGAAGTAAATTAGTGACTTAAACGACAAAAGTGGGCAATAAATATAGTAATCACCACCATCACTACAACCCAAAAGAATAGAATATCCACTACGTGGGCATGCCAGGAACTGGCGCCACAGGTCTACGGGCATCTAATAGAAATTAGTATCCAAAAGAAAGTACAAGTTGCCCTACTGTCTGAAGAAATAGTACAGATATAATAAAAGAAAGAGGAACTCCAGGGTGCTGCCTGAGGTAAGCGTCAAGGAAAACAGCTCACCGAGCAATCCACGCCCACTATACGTTAGGGATGAGCGTCAGATGAATACCCAGATGCACCTGCCTCAGATCCTGTACAATTAAGTACAGAAGCGTAGCATGAGTTCATAAACAAATATGTACCCAGTGAGTATCCCGCCTAATCTCGAAGAAGTAGTGACGAGAGGTAGACATGATACTTACTAGGGTCAACATTTTTAAATAACATAATTTAATAGGAACTAGGAAGGCATAACAGTCGTTGAAATCACAAAGATATAAATTATCAAGTATAGTTGTAATTACCTTTTCATGTCAAATTTCATTAGCATATAATGTAATAAATTCCCTATTTCACATGAAACAATTTATACAATTACAACAAATTCCCAGTAAATCATATATCACATAATAGGCCGGAAGCGTACGGCCGAAGCGTCGCGAAAATAAATGTGCACTGCCTAGGGTCGAACGACTCGAACGGCTCGAACCATAGATGCATCTATTACCCGCTCGCGAATCGAACATGCAACGCGGTTGGCATAATAATAGGGATATTCCTCTCACGAATCATACGTGTGACGCGGATGCCGCATACATACATGAAATTATCAATATTAAGGAGTTAACAGAGATTATACTTTAAGGCAAGAACTTAATCAATATAATATGGAACACAACTTCCTAATATTCTCATGCCAATTCAAGGATAATAAGAAACTCAAAAATACGTTTAGGAATACATGTAAGGCACATATAAGCATGTTCGTGAGTCCTAGAACTACCCAACACAACATAGTAGTAGCTACGCACGGACTCTCGTCACTTCGTGCGTGCGTAGCCCCCGCAAATAAGGATATGCAATTATTTATAATCACCTATGGGGACAATTCCCTCTTACAAGGTTAGAAAAGAGACTCACCTTGTGTCGAACCTAGTCTTCGGGTCAAGAATACGCCCGAAACTCCAAACTCGTCACCTAAGGACTCGAAACTAGTACACAAATACATACATTCATGCTCAAATATATGGAATTTCCCTATTTAGTTAACCAATTTAGCCTACTTTGCAATATCTCAAAATACACCCCCGGGGCCACGTGCTCGAATTCTGGAAATGTTTGAAGGAAACACTCGCCCATAGCCTAAGGATCGTTAATATATAGTTTTTGTATGATTCCATGGCAAATTTCGTGGTAATTTTCCAAATTTTCATAATACCTAGGTTTTCACTCTATCCCATGATATTCCACTAATTAGGAGGTTCATCTACCTAGGATTTCATGTATTAAACTAATATAGGAGTAGAAATCACTTACCTTTCAGTAACTAGGTGGATTGGCCCTTTCCCAAGCTCCCTAAGTCGACAATGGTGGAAGGAAAATGGATAAAATTAACCTTTCTCGTGTTTAAAAGAACACAATGACTAACAGTGGTTCCGCACCTGCGGCTCAAGGATCGCACCTGCGGTCTCGCACCTGCGAAAATGGACGAGGAAGCCTGGGCCCGCACCTGCGAAGAGGAGACCGCACCCGCGGCTCCGCTCCTGCGAAACTTTGTCTGCACCTTCGAAACTTTGTCCGCACCTGCAAGAAATGGGCTGCCCGCTAGAGGTCGCACCTGCGAGGCTGGGACCGAAGGAGCGGTCCCGCACCCGCAACTGGGCAACCGCACCTGCGGTCACACCAGAACAGGTGCACCAACAGCTATTTCAGCTGGTTTTTGGCCTCGTGTGGTGTCCGGGAGGTACCTGGGCCCACCCGAACCC
Source organism: Nicotiana paniculata (assembly GCA_005239505.1). Taxonomy (NCBI): domain Eukaryota; kingdom Viridiplantae; phylum Streptophyta; class Magnoliopsida; order Solanales; family Solanaceae; genus Nicotiana; species Nicotiana paniculata. Next base: position 9,355 of record ML342097.1, read on the forward strand.
CCGTCCAAATATACCAACAAGTCTCAAATCATAACACGGACTCCCTCGAGCCTTCGGAACACTCAAAACAACGCTAAAACTCAAAATCACATCCCAAAACCCCTAGAATCATAACTTAAGAACTTAAAGTTCTTGAATTCGCTAATAATGCGCCGAACCGACCTATACTACTCGGAATGACACCAAATTTTGCAAGCAAGTCATAAATGACATAGCGGAACTATTCCTGGTCTCAGAATTCCGTTCGGACCTCGATAACACAAAAACACGTTCCAAACCAAATTTCAAAGTTAAGGAAACTCTAATTTCGATATTGGGCGCCGAAACGCCCCCGGGTCATCCAAAACCCATTCCGAACATACTCCCAAGTCCGAAATCATCATACTAAGCTACCGAAATTGTCGAAACTCAGTTCCGTGGTCGTTTACTCAAAATGTTGACCGAAGTCAAACTTTGGCCTTAAAGGCCAACCTTAAGGAACCAAGTGTTCCTATACCACTCTAAACGCTTCTGAATCCCGAACCACCCGTTCCCGCAAGTCATAAATCATAATAAGCTGCTACGAAAAGTATCATTTAAGGGAACGGGGTCCTGATACGCGAAACGACCGGTCGGGTTGTTACAATCTCCACCTCTTAAACAAACATTCATCCTCGAACGGGTCTAGAATCATACCTGAAGTGCTGAATAAATGTGGATATCTGCTCTGAATGTCCTCCTTGGACTCCCAGGTCGCCTCCTCGACTGGTTGGCCCTTCCACACGAACTTCACAGTAGAAACTCTCATGGACCTCAAATGGGCCTATCAATAATAGCAACTGGCTCCTCCTCGTAGCCCAACCTCTCATCCAGCTGAATAGTGCTGAAATCAACCACGTGAGAGAAGTCGGAGTGGTACCTCCGGAGCATGGATACATGAAAAACTGGATGAACTCCTTACAAACTAGGAGGTAAAGCTAGCTCATAAGCAACCTCCCCAACTCGCCTCAACACCTCGAAGGGACCTATAAACCTTGGGCTCAGCTTTCCCTTCTTCCCGAACCTCATAATACCCTTCATCGGCGAGACTTTCAACAGAACATTATCTCCCTCCATAAATGATACATCACACGCCTTATGATTTGCGTAACTCTTCTGTCTGGATTGTGCTGTGCGGAGCCTCTCGTGAATCAACTTCACTTTCTCCAAAGCATCACTCACCAGGTCAGTGCCATATAACTTAGCCTCGCCAGGCTCAAACCACCCCATGGGAGAACGACATCGCCGACCATACAAAGCCTCAAATGGAGCCATTTCGATACTGGACTGGTAACTATTATTGTAAGAAAACTCGGCCAAAGGCAAGAACTGGTCCCACTGACCTCTGAAGTCAATCACGCATGCCCTGAGCATGTCTTCCAATATCTGAACCGTACGCTTCGACTGACCATCAGTCTGAGGGTGAAATGGTGTGCTGAGATCTATCTGGGTACCCATCTCACTATGCAATGCTCTCTAGAAGTGCGAGGTGAACTGAGGACCTCGATCTGATACAATGGACACCGGTACACCGTGCAACTGGACTATCTCCCAAATGTAGATTTGTGCCAACCTCTCAGAAGTATATGTAGTAGCCACTGGAATGAAATGCGCCTATTTGGTCAACCTATCCACAATGACCCAAACCGAGTCAACCTTCCGCAAAGTCCGAGGTAACCCAACCACGAAGTCCATAGTGATGTGCTCCCACTTCCACTCGGGAATTTGCATCTGCTGAAGTAGGCCTCCTGGTCTCTGGTGCTCACATTTAACCTGCTGGAAATTAAGACACCTAGCCACATACTCCACAATGTCCTTCTTTATCCGCCTCCACCAGTAATGCTGCTTCAAATCACGATACATCTTCGTAGCACCAGGATGAACAGAGTACCGTGAACAGTGTGCCTCCTCTATAATCCTCTCTCTCAGGCCATCGACATTAGGAATACATAAGCGACCCTGAAGTCTCAGAACACCATCCCCGCCAATAGTAACCTCCTTGGCACCACCCTGAACCACTGCCTCCCGAAGCTCTGCCAAACACGGATCATCAAACTGCTGAGCCTTAATTTCACCCAATAACAAAGATTGAGCAACCATATGTGCTAGAACTCGACGAGGCTCTGAAAGGTCTAATCTCACCAGGCGATTAGCCAAGGATTGAATGTACAAGGCTAGATGCCTCTCCTCTGCTGAAATATAAGCCAAGCTACCCATACTCTCCACCTTCCTGCTTAAAGCATCTGCTACCACATTCGCCTTGCCTGGATGATAAAGAATGGTGATGTCATAATCCTTCATCAACTCAAGCCACCTTCGCTGCCTCAAATTAAGATCCCTCTGTTTGAACAAGTGATGTAAGCTGCGGTGATATGTATAAACCTCACAGGACACCCCATACAAATAGTGCCTCAAAATCTTAAGAGCATGAACAATCTCCACCAACTCCAAATCGTGCACAGGATAATTCTTCTCATGAACCTTCAGTTGGCGCGAAGCATAAGCAATAACTCTTCCTTCCTGCATCAACACACACCCCAAGCCAACGCGTGAAATGTCGCAATATACTGTATATATCCCAGAACCGGAAGGCAATACCAAGACTGGTGCTGAGGTCAATGCTGTCTTGAGCTTCTAAAATCTTGCCTCACACTCGTCGGACCATCGGAACGGGGCATTCTTCTGAGTCAATCTAGTCAGTGGGGCTGCAACGGATGAAAAACCCTCCACAAATCGCCGGTAGTAGCCTGCTAGACCCAAGAAACTCCTGATCTATATAACTGAAGTAGGAAATGGACAACTCTGAACTTCCTTAATCTTCTTAGGATCAACCTTGATACCCTCTCCGCATACCTGATGTGTGGCTAGAATTCGTGATTTTAAGCATTATTTACCTCGCATTTTATGTACTTTA